>VZRW01005213.1:286476-376993 GCA_013398125.1 Aegotheles bennettii
CGCCCCGCCACCCGCAGCGGGGCCGCCGGCGGCCCTGGCCCCTAGACGATAAAATGGCCGCAGCGGGGCTGCGCCCGGCAGTGCCTCGGGCCCTCCCGCTCCCTCCTGGGCGAGCTCGGGGGCGGCAGCGTGCGCAGGGGGGCGAGGAGGAGGCGGCCGGGGCTGCGGGCAATGAATGAACGGCGGGAGCCGCGTCCATGGCGGGGGCTGGGGCCGCGCTCACCCCCGGCTGCAGCCCCCGAGGCCCTGGCGGATTCCTACCAATCGTAAAGACCTCTGCGACCCAATAAAGGCGCATTTAACCCCAAAACCTGGAATCTAAAGAACCTACAGCATTGCCAGGCCAGCGGTACAGAAACTGCAAGTCACGGCCTCAGGTGCATTGGACCAATAAAATGAAAAAATCCATTTTTAACATGTAAGGTTTCACGTTTTAAAAAGCTTTCCCGTGAAGCCCAAGTACCCACTTACCAAAACCACACACCTTTAAAAACTGGAAGGGAAATTACAAGAGTCCAGAGTCAGAGGGAAACCAGATACTCCTTTCATGGACAGGTTCCTCCCTCTGGAATTCTACTGACCCCACTTCTGCTGCAGAATCGGGGACTTTTTGTGTCTAATTTAAAACACCTACTTTCTGAAATGACTGATCCCTGAAAAGTGAGCTTCCAAAAATGCCCGAACTTCAGTTTGTAGGCTAAAGTGCTAAATCAGGTATGTTCACGTACCTAGCACGTATGAAAATGAAAACTAGGGAGAGAAAGATTATTTGTTTTCCTTTAAGTCTTCTAAATTTCCTATTTTCCTTCCTTTCTGTATTGGCACCAACCATATTCATAAGCCAACGTGTTTAAAAACACCGTGAGAGTGCTCAGGGGTAAAAAGCACAGAAGAGTGCAGGCCTAGAAGAAGACACAAGAGATGTCAGACGGCTCCCAGAATGCTATCCCGTACCACCAGAGCTAACGAGCAATTAGAATTCAAAGAGTTGGAACAGTGTTAGTAAACCTACATATCTTGATCTGCAAAATCTTAGAAAAAAGACTTTTTCTGAGAGAGGAATCAGAAAATAATTCATTAGTAATAAAATGAACAGGAAACAATTAGGACAAGTCGGCACAAGCTAGTTGTCAACAACCCAAATGGCCATATGTTTAGTAGAAACCTAATATTAAAAAACAAAAACACAGAAAAAAACCTAACATTTAGAATATAATTTTAAAAAAATATGGTATGTATCTCAGAAGGAGATACATTGTGTCTAAACAGGGTTTACTGTGGAGGTTGCAGCATTAACCCTCAAAACCAAGTTCCTACTGACAGTTGAGAAGACTGCTTCAGGTCTACCTAATTCTTCACAATGTTTTAAAAAGTAAGGATTATGAGTTATGATTGTGAGTTATTGGAATTAAATGTTTGATACACAGTAGTCTGCTCTTGTTGATCAAGTCAAGGCATCAAATACAGCTTCATAATCTTAGTGAACTAAAGCACGGTAGATTAAAATATATTTTAAAGTCGAAATAACTAGGGAAGGAGTTATCAATATTCATCTAGATACATGGTCGATTTTAGACTTTTAGCCTGATAATTTAACACCTGTTCTTTTATCAAGAAGAACTGCCCCAAAATTACATCTCACTACAGTGTTCTTTTTTCCTTTAGCTCTTAGAGGATGCAAGAAAATAATATGTAGTCAAGTCTCTTGTTCATTTGGTTTTTCCATTAAGCTTTTATAAGAAATCCATTCTCAGCCTTAGAGTGTTTTTGTCATTTGGGAAGTATTTATGAGGGAATGCAATACTGGTGGCACTCAAGTCTTACAAAATCTTTTCAGCATCCTCTTAAATTTACATCAGGATCCTCTTAAGCTTAGAACCAGAGGGTTTTCTCCATGTATAAGAAGTAACTGAATGATCAATGAGAAAAAGAAAATCAGCATTCCCCTTCCTGCTGGGAGAAATCATACAGAATTTACTGAGTTTCCATTCTCTTCTCAGTCAAAGTGTTAATTGTGTTTGTAGAATAAGAGCCCAGGGATGAAATGCATCAGATCATTACTGCCTGGCCTTTAGCAGCCATTAGAAGTTGACTAGTCCTACTTTGGGTGGTTGTCAGTCCCAGGACACAGCCTAAGATCCTAAATGTACAAACATGTGCACAGCTCTGTTGGCACAGCACTGCATAGAGTGAAAAGCTGATTGCTTCATTAGGCAATGATGAAGATTTTTTATTTCACCTTAGAAATCTAATTTTTCCTTCCCACAATGAAAAAAAAATGAATATGGCTTAGGTGATTCAGTACTGAAATTATGGAAAAATATATCTTTTTCTTTGCATTTCTGATTCTTTGCAGTTACTCCTTGTTTCCTCCTACGTTTTTAAGGTTAGCCAGCAAAATGGAGGTAGCTACTCCATAGAAACACTATTTCCTTATTAAAGAATAGGTGGAGTTTGGATTGTGATTTTGCAGCTTCTGTAGTTGTGGTAATGTACATTATTTCATTTTCTTTACTGCTACATATATTGCATATAGAAATTTAAGAGAATTTATAGGCACCTTGAATTATTTGTTGTTATTTATAGCCCATGAACTCATTCTACAGACAATAAATCAATGCTTTTTAACAGTCCGACCTTTCAGAAAATAACGGTTATGGGCTGAATTATTTTTCAGTGTTTCCACTGTTTTCTTAGAACTGTTCCTTCAATGTAATAATGATGCACAATCTGTGTCCTTTAAAAAAACAACAACAAAAAAAAAAACCAAACAAAAACCCCCAGTTTTGTTGCTGTCCTCAGGGCCTGATGCCTGTTTTTTCTTTGACTGCTTTTAAAGCAAAATCAGATTTCTTGTGCTTGCTATGTCTTGTTCTTGCTATTAAAGCCAGTGTTTTCATTTTAGGGTTTTCTTTACCTGATATTATTCCAGGATAGCTCACATACTGTAGTTAACTGTTCAAGAACGTTCCCAAATGAAAAAGTATGATTAATCCACGTGCTAGGACTTCTAATGATACATCAGGATGTGGAAACGTTTTTTGTTAAATTTTGGTATTAAAGATAGCCTGACAAGTACGCATTAAATAACTATGGACTGCTTAAGATCATTGGGACTTTGTCTGAAATGTTTTCTTAATTCCTTCCTTGAAAGAGACCTGTTTTTTAAATCTGATCAGCCTACCTCAAAATGCTATATTGTTGCAGAATAACTATAATAAACAAACAGCTATTAGGTTTCTTGCTACTGTCATAAACATTTGAAAATAAAACTTCATTGTTGTGGCTGTTGCTTAAATATCAGCTGCACGGTCTTAGTCGTTACTGCATTATAACCATTCAAAGAGAAACAGTTTTGCTTTAAATCTGCAATTCCTCTTGTTGGACAGCGAGAGATAAGCAACAGTGTTGGACTAAAAAGATTATGACTCTTTAAGCATCAAAGTGAGATTTATACATATAAAAGTGACTGAGAGATGTGTTGGCATTAGCCACAACACAGCATCAGGTACTATTTTTGCAAATAAACGTTTCTTTTTGCAGGTCTGGACTACACCTGAAAGGCCATTTTTTCTAGAAGAAAAAAATAACAGAATTTGGTGCACAGTCCAAAACCATTACATCAGTGACCTCTTCTAAATAGAAGAATTATCATTATGGTAGTGAGAAAAAAAAACTTTATAAAAGAGAATTATTTGAAATCTATGCATCGAATCATACTAAAGAAGAAATGGCCAATTATAAATCAAATATAAAATCCTATCTGAAAAAATTGGGATCATCTATATTTTAAATTATTCCTTATTAATGTACATTGGGTAATTATTTTATGACACATTTTGAGGCAAAGATTGATCTTTAACTAAAGCAAAGCAAAACCGTTGATAGTTCTGTGTTAAAAGGGGAGCACATAAAAGGCTCAAGAGAAGATCTGACAACGTAGAATATACAAAACAGGGATATCAAAATGTCTGCATAAAAGATATTCTGATACATTTTGACAGACTTTATCATATTTGCTGTAAATTTCCTAAAGCAAATCTGTTGTTAATCTGAAATAAACTTTTCCTTTTATCTAATATCTTTATGGTGATACTCTAATGGAAATATGTTTTTGCATGCAGTCTGTTGAAATACATTTATTGATTGCAGTCCAAGCTCTATGATTAGACAACAGTGTAAATTTGTCGTTTGTCTTTCAGTGTAACTCTTTCATAATTTTACTAATAGGAGCAGAAGTTCTAACTATTTTAAAGAAGGAAAAAGATAAAATGCTGCATTTGTCAACATAAATAGTATGGTATACTCACAATAGTCTTTACTAATAAAAAGAATATAATGAATGCATCTACAGCATGAAATATTAAAATGAGACTATGTAATCTGGAAAATAAAATAACATTTTTACAAAAAAAAACCCCAAACCAAAACAAAAAAAGCACATCAAGACTCAGACTGTTACTTAAGGCATGTCAGGCATCCAAAAACATCCAGCATACAAAACATACTATGCATATATGCAGAGGGTCAGACCCTGTCTCTCAGCTCTTGCTTTTCAAATCAATGGGAAATATGCCTAAGTCAACTTCTAAGGTATTTTTAAACACATTTAATAGATACTGAAACTTTTTTTTGTATGAAGTTATACAGAAGTCACTCTCACAGTCACAAGTGGAAAGAAATACATGTTCTTAATTGCCAGCTAACAGCACTTGAAGGTGGTCTTTCTTTGTAATGGTCTCACCCCCTTCAGAAAAGGAAACTGTTTTATAGCTGAAACCCTTGGAGGTATTTTGTCAGTAATCACTAGCCTCAAGATCTTTACGTTAGTAGAGGTGCCTAATTTAAACAAAAGAATATAATAAATAGAAAATATCTAATTGAAATTGTTTCAGCAGGGTCACATGCCTTAGAGGAGGATCACCTTTCCCCTGCCTGCCTATTTCATTAGATGCCTATTTGTCTAAAGCTTTGAGAATACTCAGGTTTCAGAGCAATTATGGCAATCTTTTAGCAAAATTTATTATGTGTTTTATGTAGGAAACTTCTGTATGTATCCAAATCGTTTATAAAAATAAACTACACCAAGGGCACATAAAATGGCAAATGTTAACCTATACACATACAAACAAAAATGCATATTAAAGCAAAGAAGGAGGTCATGTTTGTGTACAAGGGGTGGTATCATAATCATAATGAAAGCAGAGGCAAAAATCATTACATCCTACCTACAGGATGCATGACTTACTGCCCTACAGCTCACGCTGCTGGCTAAGTTACTGAGTTTATTTCTTACAAATTCCCTTTCTGATCAGAAGAACTTCTGAAACCTCTTTCTCACTGTCCAAAGGAGATTAGAGATCTGGGCTATGATGATGGATGTGCTTCTGTCTGTGTACTTTAGTGGTTAAGTGCAGTAATGTACTCAGTTTCCTCCTGTGAAGTGGAACCAGTAAAAGCGTATGTAGAAATAACTGTACTGCAAAGAATAGAATCCACACAATACAGGATCTGAAAGATGTAAAGGGATCATTTCATTTGTCCTTCTGCATAGTGTTAAGTTGTAAAGACTTAAAATGTCACTGGCATATGCCTTTAAAAAAATCTCAGTTTAAGACTGATCTTCAGTCTTCACAGATAGTGAATTAGAAAGGTGGCAGGTCTTTTTCAATATTAACCTAAATAATCTTCTCTACAAATAAGGTTCTTCTTGTCCTTCAATTAGAGTTCACTGTGCTCTTTTGAGTAACTTTTCTATACTAGGAGATTGCCATTGTGTTTCTCAGTCTTCTCTCTTCTACAGCTCCTTCAGTCTTCCTTCATTTATTATTTTTAATCTCTCTGGAATCTCTTTAACGCATCTGTATTTTAAACAGGATGCAGTACTAATGTAGGTCTCTCCAAAACTGAGTGAAACAGAATGACTTGTCTTATGCTTCTGACGTATGGCAATTCCCTTTAATATATACTAAAATATTTTTCAACAAAATCACAGTTAGATCACGGTCAATTTGTAATCCAGTATAAATCCTGCGTCCTTTTCTGTACTGTTGTTCCCTAGCCAGCTATATCTCATTTTGGATTAGTTAATTTGATTTCTCCTTCTAAAATATATGATTTTCTGCTTCACTGCATATCATCTTGCGGGTTTTAGATCATTTCTTTTAATTTATCCACTTTGAACTCTAATCCTGTCCTTAACCTAACCACCTGTTAGGTGCTTGCAACACTTGTGGTCTGACAGTGAGAATAATAGAATTATAGCTAGGATAAACCTGTGTAGAATCAAGTGCCCTCTCTCAAACTGTCAGTAAAACACTGAAAGTGCATTTTTTCAGCCTATTTCCTGGTTACATTTTAAGAAGTCATACAGGACAATGGCTATTATCTTACTAGAGTCAGTAGCAGTTGCATTCTCTCCCTATTGATCCCGCATGCCAACTATCCCAATGAAGATGGACAAAACTATAGTGTGACATCAGAGCTTTCCAGTGATTCTCAGGTGATTGGAATACAAGTCCCAGAGATGTGTAAGAAGACCTTCATACCTGTGTGGAAGTCCAAAGTTCTTTGTTCTTCTCAATATTTTTCCTCTTTTCCACAAGATGAGGAATGTCATTCTGAGACATTATGTCCTCTGTTAGAAGGATGTGGATGTCCACTGCTATTTTTGAAGATGTCTTTCACATTCTTTAATGGAGGTATATCCTAATAGCACCAGTCCACATGAAATACTTACTTATCCATATAGTAATTTTCAAATGGTAGAATGTGTGTTTGAAAGACTCGAGGCAAGATGAAGTTTTCTCCAGAATTATATGGATAACCAAACTAGCCCCTGTATAATCCCTGTGGAGTAAGAGGCAAGAAATACTCATGGAGTAGAGCCTTGACCCTGATGGCGTCTACAGAGAACTTTAACTGGTATAAGCAATAAAAGCCCTGAAACAGGGGAGGTTAAAGAAAAGAGACTTGTCTCGTGTGCTCACAGCTGTACTGTATAAGGACATTTCAGTGGGAGGGGATGTTCTAACTCATAGTGATTTGCGAGTTCTGCAGTATTTGTTAACAAGCTGTCCCAGTTTATAAAGTGACCTATCACAAGCGTATGTTCTAACTTTTAAGATTCTCCAAGTCTTTATGCTCTTTGATAAATGATAATGTCAGTCATTATGTATCTGTCTTTGATTCATTCCAGGCATACATCATCCTTATAGTTAGCTGCATGTATGAAAAAGAGATTAATCTGTTGCCATTGATGCATTATTCCTAATGGGTACCATCAGGTCATGTTCTTCTTCAAGTAGTCACATGTAGCTGTTAAAAGTAGGAGGCCAAGAGGCTGAGAGACAATAGGGTCAGGGAATAGCTGCTACCACTCTGAGTCCTGTCAGAAATTGTTGGAGCTCCTATAATAACACATAAAAATGTCACTGGTATCACCGTTGATTTTGTCAAAAGCTAAGGAGATGTTAACTACTATGAGCATAATCAGTATGTGACTAGCCTGCAGATTTTTACAGGAGTGGATTAGACTGGTTTTGATGCTTCACTTTGCTAAAAATTCTTGAGAGATGCTTTGGTAATTATTTGTCTTTTCTGGGAGCATGAGGTCCACAGCAGTTTGTAAGCATATTGTGAGCATATGTAAGCATATTACTCTAGTAGTGCTCAGAATAAAGATACTGGTCCTTTTAATATTATGAAGACATTCATCTCTTTTTCTTCCTGAGGAAACCCTGTAACTTGTGATTTAATTTGCTTACTTTAACATGTCGAATTCTGTAAATTTCTACAAAAGGTGCCTAGATCACAAGCACTGTTTTATTTTTAATCAAAATAAAGATATGAAAACTAATCAGTTTTCCAGCAGTTTGAAGAGGTATGTGCTTTGACTGAGGATTTATGGTTGCTAAAGCAATGTGAAATTTTAGCAGGCTGTTTAAATTAGTTACCATATGAGGACATTTAAAGTGGAGCTGACCTATTATTAATGTCTGTCCTGTTTGCTGCCTTGTAGTATAGAAGCAAAATGTATTGTTTTTCAGCGTAGAAAAGTTTTAAAGTACCGTGTCAGTTTTCATCATAAAAATTCCAGACTCTGTACCACCCATGAGGATGGATAAAGATTGTAATCATTCTATGGAAAATTCGGCAAATGAAATATAATCTTCTGAAGAATAGATAATATAATTTAAAGAAAGGAAAATGAAATCTTATTCGTTATCCATAAGTAGTTTTCCAAGAGGAAAGTCATCAAATGACACTTTAAACATATTCGGAAGAAATTCAGTGCTGTAGAATTTTTCCTTTCTTATTGCAAGAAACTTTGTTGCTTTCATACAGTAGAAGATTTAAAGAGGCCTTAGAACAATATATGTGCTATCTATATTAAACTATGTTACAATGTTTTTGTGGTTTCTAATTTGTAGGATCCAACTAACAATATTTTGAAAATTTGGGGTATTTTTAGTTCGATTACTGTACTCATCAGACAGACTCAACCTTGTTTTCAGGGTCTCTTTGTCCACTTCTGTCTCACTTCTCCCTGTGTCTCCTGCACTAAATGCAATCCTTCAACTTGTCTGTCATTGCTCAAGTTCTTCCTTTCCCTCAGCCCTCACCAAAATCTTTCTCTCTGGCTCTTTCATTCAGTTTCTGTTTTCAGCTTCTTTCCAACTGCTCTCTCAGTACCAAAATCCCTCCCATGCTTCCAAGAGAGATTGCTCCAACCCTTTTCTCCCACAGTTGCCACTCCTTTCCTGCCTTTTGGTGTGTCTCCCTAGCACTGCTTCTTCTGCTGTATTAGTTTGTTAGCATTCATGATCCATATTCAGCAACTGAGGATAGTGATAGCTGAAATTTAGCTAGATGAATAAAAAGAAAATCTTGTCCCTGTTTCTTGAGTATATTTTCTTCAGTGCCATAATTTGGTTTGGTAATAACACACATTCTCCTTGTATTAGCTAACACGTGTCATTTTGTTTTTAAAAATGTTGCATATGTACATGTAGGACTTAAACAGCAATCCAACACATTTCATACTCAGTGCGAAGAACCTCAACAAAAACATAATTAATGCAACACAATGTTTGAAATTTTAAGCCAACAAAAGCCAGACCATTTAGAGCTAAGGTTCCCATAGCAACCTTACTCTATCTCCTCCTGTGTCTGTCTGATACGGTCTTTTTTTTTTACATGACCACATATTGCTAGAGAATATGCTGTATTATTCCATAAATAGAACATCAGTTTAATAGGTGAGTTAACTACACAAGGATTTACAAATTTATATATATGTCTTCAAAGGAAATTAAATCAGTGGGGCTTGTGGAGCTACTCTATGTATATAAATACTAGAAGAAATTTTCATGTAACCTGTGACAAGATGTTATAACATCATTAACATAAATCCTGCCTGCAAGTGAATTTTTGGCACGATTTTAGTTTGCCAGTTATCTATTTCCCTGTGTTTATAGAAAATATAAAGGCTAAATAACTATGGAAGGAAAACTGTTGGTATTTAAAAAAAAATAATAAAAGGAGACTCTTCAATTTTAAGTGATTATTCTCCGGAGTAGGCAGCTACGCAAAAGTATATGAGAACTCAAAAAAGGCAGGCTTTAGTCAGGCTTCAGGACCTGAAATCATCCCATTTAACTCTAAGGACTTAAATAAATAAGCCAAAGTTATGTATACTTTGTAATTTCTTTACAGTTTAGGGAGGCGGAAGAGCATCTCCAGAGAATGATTCAGTCCTCCTGAGATGTGATTTGCCTTCTGCCTATCTTACTCTTCTGACTATAGAGTAGGTCTGGAGAAACCAGCCAAGATTCCTTCCTAGCCCAATTTATTGCTTAAAGTGGGATAAATCCAAGCTGTATTTTCCAAGGCAAAAGAATGAAATTTTCAGACATTTCTGAGAACTTAATGTGTCTTATGGGTCAGATGCAGGAGTCTCCCAAGACCACACTGATATCAGTGTCTAAATCCATGACTTCATGTTCACTTGACAATACAAACTTGCTCTGGATTATCTAGGACAACATAGGCCATCTCTTCTGAGTAGGTATAGAAACAATACTGTGATGGTTCTGGGTTTACATTGACTGCAGAAAGACAGATGATACCTTATTTGATCTAATATCAGAATGATGCAGATAGTAATACCTGGTTTATATATAAAGACTGTTGGGAAAACTTCACTTCGTTTGTGTGTGTGTGTGTATTCAAAATGACAGAATTGAGTTAACACTGACTCAGCACTTTACATTCTTCAGCTGTGACATTTTTGATACAGGACTGTCTCAGAGAACCTAGGAACATATTTTTACAGGCATTGGGTACATCAGTACCCAATTTGTGAGTTTTGATTTCTACTCTTGGGTGCTGGTTAGGCACTGCAGCTCAAAAGTAATCAAACCCTAAGTTTTTGTTGGATCTAGATCAAGGTGAAAAAGTTGAGATCCATGGTAATTTATCTGTATCCTTGAAATGTATATTTGGAATTGGAAGTGGTTTATATGACATTGATATGTAACTGACAAACCAGATGGCAATCAGTTCATTTGGAGAGAATTTTAAAACAAGAATAATACAATGAAGATAATCAAGGAGTAACACTGGAAGAAACACTCCTGACACAGAAGAGAGAAATGTCATCCATTTCCTCAGTTGGGATGCAGAATACATTTTCCACGTTCAGTTTCTTTGAAAAAAAGATCTACGGAGAAGACCTGGTTAATGTTCTGACAGTTGTTAGAAGCTAAGCAGGTGGATACTGATGGCATTCAACCACTGTTAGCTCTGAAGAAATCCGACACTCAACAATTAGATGACTGGCAAAGCCCTCAAGTATCTGCTTTCCCATAATAATATATAGACAACAATGAGACTGTGTCCAAATAAAAGTGGGTAGCAGTCTGAAATATTGAACAGTTACCCAGAGAAATAATAATGAGGAACTAGTCAACTAATATCCTCTTTCTCACAGCGATGTTACGAGGCAGTAATCATATTGTGCTGTGGTAGATTAAACTTTGCTGCAACTAGCACATTTGATTGTAAACCTTCCTTTAAGGGAGCGGTGAGACAAAGATTCTTTTTCACCCAAATAAAATGCAAATGCGTGAGATCCTAGGGACCTGAATGCTCTGAGTGGAGAGCTTTCATCTAGATACAGTTCAGGAAGGCAAAGTGGGGAAATAGCTCAGATGGAAATACATAACACATAGAAATATAATGGGGAAAAAAGCTTGAGAGTTTGAGGAGTATGAGTGTGTGACCACAATTAGAAATCAAGGCTTATATGTCCAGAGCATGGCTGAAATGGTTTCTGGTGCTATGAACAGGGGAACTCTGTTATCTAAATCCTCTTATCCCTGGGGAAGCGGAGCCTTGCAAATTCTCTTAAGTAAATGGAGTAGCAGCAAGACTGACCTTCTTACCCACTCGTCCTCTTAGTTGAACAGTTCGAAACATTCCCTATAGTGGGTCAATATACCTTTACCCTGCATTACAAAGTCCACAGACAGCAGCGTATTGTTTCCTGCCCTAGGACAGGACAACTGCAGCCTGTGGCTCGCTGGGAGGGCAGCACCCAGCCACCAGCGCCCGCCTGCCGTGAGGAGCACCGTGTGCTCGGACCGCCTGTGTCCTGCGACAGAGCCCACCGAGGGCCCACGGGGGAAGGCGCTGTTTTCTCACCGGGTTTAGGCTGGTTACTTCTTTAACTTTGCGCGTGGTTACTTACGAGCTTGCAGGGACCGCCTGAAGAAAGCAGATTTGGACACGGCTCTGTTGCCAAGGCCGTGTGTCCGGGCGGTAGGGACAAGCTTCCACGTGTGCAAAGAACCAGAAAAGATGCGTCTGGTCCAGAAACAGCGTTCACCTGTCGCAGGAGCTTTCTGGCGAGGTTCCCTGGGGCAGCTCCGAGCCCGAGGAGCCCCCAGGAAAGCCTGCGGCCGCCCGGGCGCAGCCGGCGGGGCAGCTCCTCTGGCCGTTGCCTGGCTCGGCCCNCCGGCCCGACCCTGCGTGGGCCCGGCCCGGCGGCGGGGGCTCCCTCCCGCGGGAGGCGCGGGTAGCGAGGTGTCCCTCCGGGAAGGGCTCCTGGCACCACTCCCTGCTCCGGCTGCCTCCTTGTTCGTGCCGGTCACGAAAAAGAGGCAGGGAAGTTCTCTGGCTGGGTGTAAAAATGCGTTCACATCAGTGCGGTGAGACCGGGGGCTGCAGCCAGGGCTGAACCAGGCACTGTGTTACTGGTCCCTGTGCTTGGCTGGGAAAGCAACTGACAAATCTGAGCATTATCTGGGGAACTCTCAGGCCTTTTTCCCTAGGCGATGGGACAAACCATTGCCATTTTGCTCGAGCTATATGTTACAAACTTCATAAACATCTACATTTCCCCACTGTTATTCATCATATGCGGTATTTATAAGTGTACTGGTCATAGCACTTCAGACAATATAAATAAATATATTAGTCTTGCAACACTTAGGTTGAGATATATGCAAGATACTAACATTGCCAATAACAAATGCAATGTTTCTATACAGCAGCAGTAGCCCATAGGCAAAAACCACCAAAGGGAATCACGCATGATCCGTCTGTGCCCGTAGGAATAGCCTGCCACTGGTGGTGAGTGCAAAGGGATAGCTGGCTTTATCATCAGCATTTGCCTTTCTTGGGTCAAGAAGGTTTTCATGATGCTTTTGGACAACAAAGATTGTCCTGATGCTTTTACACTTCACATGTATCATATGCGGGACATTTGAAAGCCACAATGCCATGGGAATCGTCAACATGGACCAGTGTAATGGCATTCTGATACATATATCTCTGGTTTAAGAAAAACCCACCACTTCTAACTTAGATGATCTCAGAAATTGACAACTTACATTTCAGAGGTAAAATCTTGCAGATGCCTTTCTGTAGCAGAGATTAGGGTTAGTTTGCTAGAAATTTACCATCTGTGATTGCCTGAGGCATGCCTACTTCTTAATTGGAGCTTCTGGTGCAATAATTATTATTCTGTTTATAGCAATAACATAACTTTAAAATCAGTTGTTTTCTCATAGATCCAAACAATAAAGATTACCAGTGAGGTATCAGTGCTACAAGGTACATTAACCTGGCAGCAAGAGAGACATTAACACTTAGACTACTACTCTCTTGCTTTGGGGCACTGTTAAGGAAGTTAAGAACCAGCAATCTGCTGGGGAGAAGAAAACCCAGTTTTACTCTTGTTCAATTTTAAATTGATCACTAATGCAAGATCTTGAAATAAGCTGGTAAAGGTAATTCATTCAGGTTTCAGACAGAAGCTGTTGAATACAGCAACTCTTTAAATTACGGGAGCAAGGAATCTGAAGTACTGAAAACAGTAGAGCTCAAGCTGAAAGAGGAAAGACATTCAGAAAGAGAATACATGAGAGAGGACAAGGAGATCCAGAACCAACTTCTAAGTCCATCAGCAGGACCAGCTGGGGGAATGTTTTGGAGAATTTGACAATTTACTTTGGCAAATAAATATGAATAAAAATATGAATTATTAAATATTAATTAAAAGATAGCACTTGACCTGAGTTTGTGTTCTAGGAAATAGCTGCATAATACAGATAATGCTGACTGATATTTGTAACATATGTGGATGAAACCAGGTATTATTAGGAACAAAATATCTCACATATATCTCAAAATACCTACCCTGAGAGGTAAGAATTCTTTTACAAATGCTATTATAAAAATAAAATTCTGTTACAGCTACCTGGCCTATAAGAAGTCATCCATGAACTATTCACAGCTAATGCCTTAAAATTCTCCTAATGAATTTAGAAATGCCATTATCCTCACTTAAAGGAACAGGCACAGACAGTGGGTTTCATCTTTCTGGTCTTTAGATTAATGCAGAACTGTAGTCTACATCTGAGCTATGTATCTGGCATTCTATTATGTGTAATAGAGAGAAATAGGCACTTTTAAGGTATGACTCATTTGAGATATTTTTTAATGTCTACTTTAGAATGAGATGAATTGCTCTCTCAAATCTCCTGTTTCTTTCCATTAACTATAAAGCATATCTAGATGTCTAGCTCAGATGTACATTTCTGTAGTGCAGGAGTTCCTATTTGATTAGATGAATTGTATCTTGAGAGACATCAGAAAATACAAGCTGTCTATCTGAGTTCCAGAATCACACACACATCCCTAGTCTTAAAGACAAAAGTACTGGATAATGGCCCTGGCTAATTAACCATGCCACATAGCAGCCTGGTTAGCCCTGGCACGGCATGACATTTACTGCACTCATGCATTTCTTGATCAGCACAGAACATAGGCAGGGTGATCCAGGAACTGTCTAAAGTAACCATGTAGACAGAGCTGCAGAAAGGTTGTAACTCTTCCATCTACTTTTTTGCAGCTCTGCAGTCTGCTTGTTATCTGATTAGGATTATAACTGTGTAATAGAATAGGACTTTGCATATAAGTAAAACAGAAGAGATCTAATGATATCTTGGAATTGGTGAGTATATGTAGCTGCTTCTTTCTTCTGTGGGATCTGATTGAGAAGACAACTCTAAAGAAAAGGATGTCCAGTCTTCTAGACAGAAAGAGCCAAAATTTTGTGTTAGACTACTATGAATTAAAAGTAACTAAAAAGAGCTACTTTTAATCTTGCAATCAGAGTAATTAAGATCAGAGGATGTCCTATACTGGGCAAAGGATATGATGTGCAGTCATTGGGTTGTAGTAAGACTGAGATTCTCCAGTGAGATGGCCTTTACAAAAATGACGTGTTAATCTCTCCAGGAAATTCAAGTGACAACTTCACATCATGCAGTCTGCATCTGTAATCATTGCACCTGCAGTATTATTCTCCATTTTTCTTAGCTTTATAATTTACTGTGGAAACAGCTGTATGACATTTACCCTTAACTGTTATGTTTTCTCAGGGAAGAGGGAACTTAAAGCAAATTCTTTCTTATCCTGCCTCACATAGATGCAATTTTATTTGTGGAAGAAGCACCTTTAATCAGTTTTAGCTAGGACTTCTCTCTTCTGTCATCTCTGGAATGAAAATTTTTTAACAACTTTTTCATCTCACAAAATCGTGTTGTTATGGCAATGTTTTATAGTACTGACCTATGCATTTGATGAATATAATTACAAAGTTATAAACACACATAACAATTTATAGACTACTTGTCCATGCTTCAAAGTCAGGTGGAACACCCTACTTCCACAAGTCATTTACAAAGTTAATTAAAGGATTATGTTATTTTGATTTTTCATTCTCTTATAAAGATGAAAATGAAGAATGACTCTTTTCATTTTATTTTGAGAGTGTTCTAATTAGTGAGCTGAAGAATAGCTCCTTTAAATGTCAATAGTTAGGCACTCTTGGTTTTCCAAACTACGTATGTGAGGGCAAGTGTCCTTGAAAATTACTTTGTCACCTTTTCATATCATACTTTTAGAACTATACGTTTAGTCAGATGAAAATATTTCATTTTTATGAAGCTAGTCTTGACCAGATTTTGCCATTAACATGCTTTTCTTTACAAAACAACAACAAGAACAAAAAAAACTGTCTTGCCAGTCTTAATCTTAAAAGTAGACTAAATTAACTCTGGAAGTATGTATGGACATTTCACTCTTCAGAAGAATTTATAAATCTTATAAATTACCCTGTCATATCACTGAACTCAGTGACACAAAGAACCACAATATGAGGGTAAAAGTAGCTCAAACTGGTATAAGACACCAGGAGGCGTAGCACTATTTGATGACAGACCTCATCTATGACTAGCATTTAATGAATGTGTTGTAGTGAACTTTTAGTGGACTACATTTAGTGGTGCTGTATTACCACAACAGCAACAAGAAGCTTTCATATATCCAGCCCAACTTTGATTTCAGTTTCACTTACTGAACTCTCAATTAATTTTTTTAATGTAAAGGCTCCAGGATTTTATTGATCTAACAATTTTTCTTAGTCTGTCACAAGGGGGCAGATTAGTACTGTTGAAGTTTGAGGTTTGTTTTGTTTTGTTTTGTTTGTTTTTTGTTTTGGATTTTTTTCCAGCAATAAGCAGTAGCAAACTACTAGAGAAGACATATGTTCAGATTGATCATTAGAGAAATCTCAAAATACATTGTTGCCTGCAGTTTGATTTTCTATTTCTATTTCTATTTCTATTTCTATTTCTATTTCTATTTCTATTTATCTCGATTTCTATTTCTATTTCTATTGCTACTTTTGTAATTTTATAGCTTATAAAAGCAAATGAGAAAGATTTGATCCATTAAAGCTTGTCTCCAAAACTTCTAATTCTTTCACAGTTTCTGGTAATCATGTGATAATAGTGTGTAGTACTCCTTAAAAATAAAATTTATTTATAAAGGAAAAATAAAATGGTAGAAATTTAGTTCCATAAATAAACTCCTTTCTTAAAAAAATGAACCTTTATTCTCTCTTTTACCCTTTACTTTTCAAACGGTATATTCTTACTTCAAACTGCATTCTTTTCCATTTGTATGCTACAAGTGTAAACCAACAGTCCACTCAGTTGAAGGATGTAAACCAATTTAACTTGAATATTCCTCATTTCCTTTTTCTCTTCACTGTGATTTCTACTAATTTTTATTGTTTGATTTTCTGCTGAAAAGTAACATTTTAAGTTTCCTTTTTTGATATTTACTGAATTGAAAACAACAGCATTCAAAATTATTTGTGATACGTTTGCATATATGTTTACATATATACTGAACGAGGAATAGTGCTCCAGCATACGGATTTTTCAAGACAAGACTGTGCTCAAGACCTTAAACACTTAGCTAAAGCTAGTGTCTCACTCAAACGAGCTATTAAGGAATCCCGTGAATTTTAATCTAGAAAATAAGTAACAAAAATTTGCTTGTATACCAGAGAAAACCAATAGTAAATCAATTTAATTTACTACATGCTGTAAAGAGAAAAAAAATGTATTTCTGTTAAAATTCTTGCTAAATTCGGTTGTAGCATGAGAGCATTTCCTGTATTGAGAAGTTTTAGACTGAACATGCACTGTAGTACTTTGTTTGAGCAAGTATTTTAGAACATATTTATGTACTAAAGAATGTACTTATTAATACCTATGACTCTAGGAAAATAAATATATAAACAAAAAATCTATGTATTAAGAAGCTGCTAGCAGGAGAAGGATTAAAGTATCTTCCACTTTTAATCATATATAACAAAACTGTTACCAGTGCCACCTGGCAAAAAGAAAATAAAAGGAAGACAGGCAATGATATGAAAACAAAGCTAACCAAATTTCAGGGATGAATTTCACCAAAATACTGTCTATTTTCTAGACTCCAACATGAAGGCTAGTCTATACAGACAGTGTGAAACTCTAACAAGCCAGCAAAGTTTTAAGCACTTGCTTTGTAAGTATGTGCAAAATAAGATAATTCAGAAGGCTGTAATTTAATAACAAATGGTGTCTTTACGCTGTAAAAGCAACCACCTGAGAGAGTACCAGGTCTCTTATGTCAGACAAGACTAAAAAAAACACCTTTATTTTAGCAGAGTTGCAATCAATCTTTACTAGAAGATGGCAAGATTTTTTTTTTGCAATGAAAGGTCTCAAACCAAATAAAAACAACTGGAGTCTGAAACTGAGATCATGCATAGAAAATTTCAGCTCAGATGTTTAAGTTATGAGAAAACTATAGGAAATAGAATCTAGCTAGTTGTTTCACACATGGTATATGTATATACATGTACATATATATATTTGTGGAAATATATATATGTATAGTGATAAAAACTCTGTCAAAGGAAATGGCATTTGACTAAAATATTTGAAATACTAAATTTTGATGCCAAATGCAAACACAAGGAATTTAAATGTGATTATATATCTTTATATATATATAAATGCATCTTCAGATGTCAGGATTTGTTACAAACAAGCAAATGCCTTAGATATTTGTTCTCAGACTGCAGGTCTCATGTATGTGGGATGAAGTACAGAGTGGTGATTGTTCTAAGATCAAAAGAAAGACATTAAAATGCCTTGTTGTTGAAATTTATACTCTATTTTTAAAGGAACATGTCAACCTCCCTTTGCCTTTTTCTACATCAAAACAGCGTTATTTAAATTTCTATAATTATTATGTATACTTCTTCTGTTTTTAAGTGTCCTGTGGTAAAAGTTAATGAGAGAAACAGAAATGTATTTATTGTGCCAAGTATTTATTCCATGCTGCCATTACTCCTACTGGTAAATCGTGTGTGTTCTGACCTTATTCATTGTATCCAGGACATTATGTAAGGGAAAAATATGCATAATATTGTTGCAGACAGTACATCCCACACTTAAACAGAATCAAAGTACTCTTTAAGACATTTTCTAGAATCTAACCAGTGATACAGACCAGATGGCAAACATTCAGCATACTGTGTTTGCAAATTTCAGCTGAGCCCTCTAAGAAATCTTTCGTGATGTGAATGGACTTTTTACTCTCTATGCACTAAAAACATCATTCAGGATGCATGTCTGATCTTTCTTCTTTAATTTTGAATTCAGTAACAAGGTATAATGCCCAGAAACTTTTGGAAAACAGTGACAAAGGCGATGGTAAGACTGTTTTTTTGATTGTTTTATGCTATAGTGCTCCTAGAACAAAAATGTTGGAAAAATAATTTTGAAGCTTGATTCAGTGTATACATTGATTCTGTTGTCTAATATATTTTCGAATATTAACCCCACACTGAACACAGTATGAAAGAAGACCTGGTATTATTTATACAGTTGCTAGAGGTTTTGTTGTTTGACTTAGACTTTTCATTTCTAGTATACATTTCTAGTATATGCATATATGTAAGAAGTGTGATAGCAAAATATTTAGTAAGTTTATTACAGTTAGAAAAATTAGTTTAGACTCTAATTTTTAGGAAGGTATTTTATCAGTGTTTTACTTATCTCATGGCAAAAGATCATACATTTCTACAAGAAGACAGAGGACACACGACTGAATGGGAACTATAGTGTTTAAAAAAAGTCATTAACAAACTGAAAAGGGTACCATGTGCTTTTACATCTTACTCGGTCTTGTATTGAAAATGGCTAGAAACACACCATCTTAAAACAGAGTTTTAGACTGAAACACGCTACTCAGGAACATCATGTAACAAAATGTCAAAGCTGCTCCCTCCGTGATCTCTTTGGAGACCACAGGGTGCAACTGGAAAAGAGAGAAGAGATTCTGAATTATTTTTATGAGAAATATGTATGGTTCATTTTATCCACCTACTTTTATATTGTGATCTGAGGCCAAAAGTATTGTCAACTTCTTAATGGGCAATGAGAGATGGTTGTAGCTCATGTATTCAGGACTGTGTTAGTATACATGAACTATGAGAAAATATCCACTTTTAAGTAGTTTTACCTGGAAAAGAAAATACGAAATGCACATGCAATGCTCCAGGTGCCTAAATTTAAATTCTAAGTCAAGCCTCTGAAACGGGAACTTTGCTGTCTAGTGACACTGTGGTTAGCTGTGCTGTAGGCCTGAGAAGATTGGCATAAAGCTACTGGAATATTCATAAACCATTTCTTTCCATTCCAATATGAATACGTTAAAATACCATTTATTGCTCCAGCAGACTACTTCTGAAAAGGCTGGCCCATCATCTCCCAGAAGAGAGGTTTGCATTTCTACCAAGTCTCTGTGGTTCATCTTGCTTAATAGGGCATGGAATAGGGGGCCATGTACCATGCAGCCCATTCTGCACTCACTGAGGTGTGACCTACACAGGTGGAGCAAATATGTTAAATGTGAAAAATCATAGATATATAATCACATTATTATTAATTTTTTTTGCTATGCACCTTGTGTTTCCTTTTGCTAATAGCTGAAATACATTTGCATCAGTTGAGAGGGTGGGTGCTATAAATTTGCCCTGAGACCCTGGATAACTTGATTAGTTATTGTGCCCATTATAAGTGGATAATAATAGACTTTGAAATCTAAATGAGTAATAGTAAGCTTTGAAATCTTTAGGTTTAGAGGATCAGGCTTTTTAAACACTGAAGTCATAATTGCAGTGGATTTGGTCACAAGTTGGACAATTAGACGTTTTAAATAACAAACCTTGATATAAATTCAGCAGTTTTTAAAAGAATTGAAGCCCTATTCCACTAGATGGCATTATTTAGTCATTTAGAATCAATAGAAAGGCAGAGAATTCTAGTAACGCAGCTAATGAGAAAACGGCTAAGTGTTACTGCACCACAATAAATCTTTTTCTTTTCAAGTAGTAATAAAAGCGTTTCATACAACTTTTATTGGTATCACTGTAAGGGCGAGGAATAAGATATGATATTTCAATATTGGTTTTGTAACAGCATGTTAGTAATTTTTAGCTTATTAACTCAGATTAGCAGTGTATATGCACTTAAAATGATCTCTGGAAAATTTAGTAATATTAAAAATGGAGACAGATGACAAAGGCATTGTGAGTACAATGTACTCGCACAATAGAAGGTTTCTTCTGCAGTTCCTCTGTTTGTATCCAGTCTTGACTTACAGCTACAGATGGATCTCAGATAAAACCCTGGAGATGAATAACTTCAAACCCTGATGATATTCAGCACTCATTTCCAGTTAGGAATTTTGCATATGTTCCCCATGTTTAGAATAGGACTACCTCCTGGAACCAATTATTCATGAACTTTAGTGTGCTGGAAATCCAGTGTCAGATCCAAAATTTTAGCCTCTGTATATCTCTAATAAGAGTAGGGCAGCCCCTGGGACTTTTTTAACAAAGCCTATTCAGTTTACCAGTTGCTATGATGGCTTCATAATGAGAGAAAATATCCATGAGAAACTAGTTTTCAAATGTCCCAGTTCTTCAGACAATGCGTGTAGCCCACAGGCTTGTCTTAACAGTAATGGCCCCAATTCTGACCAATTCTCTACAGGCATATAGCTCTCATTGATGCACTTTTAGAAATGAGTCAAATTTAGTCTTTAAATGTCTCAATATTTTTGATAAAAATAAAATTTTACTTATCTCTAAGTCTTGTTTGTATATGCTTTAAGTTCCTAAATAATTTCTTATTTCTGATCTGTATTAAATAGACAAAACCCAATCCTTATATTGAGTAAACTGTGTAGTCCTTTTCCATTTTACTAGGCTAATAAATCCTGACACTACAGGGTATTTCAAAAATATGGACCTAATTTCAATGACAAGATGCATTGAAATTGGGTCCATCTTTTTGAAACACTATGCGTATAAGGTGAGGAAAGGCCAAGTTTGTCACGATTTTGTAGTGTCCCAATATGTCAACCCCCAGATGCTACATTGCCTGAGTAAAGTAGGTAAAAGCCTACCCATATGGTGCATGACAAGTGCATGAGCTGTCATAGGGTGGAGAAGGTTTCAAGCATGAAGTTTTAGATTGGGACCAGGCCTCCCAGTGGGGCTTCTGTGAGCCTGGGACTGTGCTGAGTGATGAGCCTGCTGCAGGTCCCTGTCACTGTAACACCAGGCAAAATCACAACTGGGATGGACCAACCAGCTGCACGTGACATGCCTAGTGCTGGGGCAGGAGACTGGCTGTGACAGGCAACTATTGGTCTATGAGATGAAGATGCAGTAGTGGGAGAACTTGAAACTCCTGTAAAATGAGTATCATGCTCTGTGTAAGGTATTTGACAGGTCTGGCAACAGAAGACATACTGTTCCCTAGTAGCACCTACAAAATACAAAACAGGAGCTGTTCTTTTTAACCTTTCCTACAGTTTCTGCTGCATGACATGGGTTTCTCTGAACAACGGTATTGTAATAATAACTACAGTTTGGTGATAAGTAGCTCATATGAGTTGTTGGTAATGTTACCAGCAAGGAGTGGAGAGATACATCAGCCTCCAGAGCTGTTCATAGTGGAAATCCTCCATTTGTGGCACTAGTGGCTTTCAAATCCAGAAGGCAGCTTTTTTAGTGAATGCCAGAGTAGGCAAACTGTTGAGTGGTTCACTATAAAAAGATTTCCATCACATATACTCTAAATATTTGTCATTAGGATATGTGAACAGAAGATACAAAAATAGATGTTATTTGGAGTTTTATTCTTTTTATGATTAATCTAATAAAGTCTTATGCACTCATTCATTCTACACTGGATAGTATATTAATAGAACATCTACTATATAGTGTACTGGGACATATATATATATATATATACAAATGTAGCTATCTAACATAGCATGGTAAGTCTGTCTGCTACCAATATAAGTCTGTCCAAGGCAGTTTAATTATTTCCTGGCTTTTTTTTTCCCCTTTTTTCTGTTTTTGTTTTTATATGCACTGAGTATGATGTAGTGTTCTTTATAAAGATCTAATGTAAATAAGTCTTGGATCAAACTCATTAAACTTTCCTGAGATAACTAGGATGCTTTCAAGAGGTTTTGGTATTTCATGCTATGCCCTTCCTTGTATATACTGGTTTCAGCATGACCACAGAGTTAGTTTACATCAAGGTCAACTTGCAATAGAAAAGCTGAGTTGAAACTTGGTGAAAAACACTATTAGCTTAGCTAAGTGCACTTATTCCAAAGGTACATATCTCTATTGACCCTTAGTCAGTAGGTCTCTGTAGTCTTCACTACCTGTGGCATGATATCTGGTTAGAAAGAAGAGCTGAACTAAAAATGGAGAACACAGGGCTGTTTAATTTAATGAAAATGGACAACAGGGAATTAGCAGTTTAAAAGAGATGCTTATATGAAAACTCCAGGTTTGTGAAGGAAATGTGGTTTTGTTTTCAGAGGTACAGATACTTGGGACCTCAAAGCAACAGTTAAGATGGTAAGGGTGAGAATCATGTCATCTAATTTCAGATGTCAGGGACATCTGATTTAACCTCAGCATCTCATGATCAGCCAAGAGAAATAAACACTTCCAGGGAGTGATTTCGCTGGCTGTATTAGTAGGAGAGGAACTACACTATAGAAATGCTTGTTTCTCTCAACAGCACAGGGAGACTAGGCAACTAGCTCAAAAGAGAGCTAATAAGAAAGATGGGGACAGACTTTTTAGCAGGGCCTGTTACATTAGGACAAGGGGTAATGGTAACTCAACATAAGGAAGAAATTTTTACAATGAGGGTGTTGAAACACTGAAACATGTTGCCCAGAGAAGATGTAGATACCTGACCCCTGGAAACATTCAAGGTCAGGTTGGATGGAGCTCTGAGCAACCTGATCTAATTGAAGATGTCCCTGCTCACTATAGGGGGGTTGGACTAGATGACCTTTAAAGGTCCCTTCCAACTCAAACCATTCTGTGATTCTCTTCAGGTATCAGATTTCTCACAGTCACACTACTTGTATGAAGAGCAATTGTGGAATTTCTTCTTCTGACCAGTGATAAAATGGTACATTTCTGTGTAACCACTATTAGCATCCTGAATTAGTCTCGGTGCTGTTGGATAGAGTTTGATAAATATTTTCATATTATAATACACTGAAAAGTTGCAATATACAGTTTGTTAAACTGCTGGATCTAGACAAGTAACAAAAGTTAATTGGGAAACTGCCACTCTGGGTTTTTAACCAATAGTGCATTGCTGTTTTACCATGAGGTGTACCACAAAAAGAATGAGAAGCTTTAGAAGCTGCGGGCAGGCCAGGGAAATGTTTATCACTGTCATTCCATTTTTTGCAAAAGTCAGGTGAAGACTGGCTTAATTTTGTTGGTAGCTGAACAGAAGACAAACCTGTTTACATTCCAGAAGAATTATTTTCATGGTTGTGATGAAGTCAAAGAAGAGGAATTTGGGAGGGTTTGCTCATTAGTGATCTTTCAGAACAACATTTTAGTGCTTCTCCTTTTCATTTTATATGCTTTAACTCATTTATTTTTATTTTATTCAAACAAAATAGAAAACAAAAATCTGTTGTCTTTGTTTCTGAAGTTGTTCTTTGTAAACAGAGTTTGCTATAGGAGTACTTATTCTGTGGAACAAGAAGGCAATTACTTATAAAATTCTAATTTGTGAAGGTAATGATGTTGGAGAATTATTGAATGCATGGAAAATTTATTCTTTTGCCTTCTCTTAAACTTACTTATTCATTGAAGAAACCTGAGGTGAGATCTGGGATGTCAGAAGTATTTACATAGAAGAATAGAGAGGTGTTCATATTTGGTTCTATAAATGGGTTAAAAGTTAATATGACCCATATATGTTTGGACTAGATTTTGTTCTTTGTGGAATCTCTCAAAAGTACAGATCTTACTATATTTGGAGTAACCTATTTTTCCATTCATTATTGTAATGTATCCAGGAAAAAAATCTGGGATAGAATAAAAGGACATCCACTAGCTAGGATTAAAGAAAAAAGCGGGGAATGAGTGGTAACAAAAAAAGAGTGACAAAACAGTTAGAGGATATTCACTAAAAGCACTCCTGCTTCTGTCTGTGACCTGAGGACAGTAGTGGAAGGACCTCTTCTCATAGTGGCTCTGTAAAGGTGTTACTGGTTTTGATGGAGAAGGATCTCAAAGTAAGAAGATACTGCTGTTCACTGGGAAACAAGCCCCTTTTTCTTCAGGGTGTAGTGTCTTCCTGAGGGTGACAAGTCCTGCCTGTGTCTTCGCCAGCACAGTGGAAGCTCTCTTTGTGCAGTCAAGTGCTACTTGTAACTTCAAACCCTGGCCATCCTTTGCCTTTCTGTGAGTCTACTACAATCAACTATTGGTAAATTCCCTATATTCAAGAAGAAAAATATGTAGCAGGCAGCTACAGGTGAGGAGCTGTATCCCTCCTTATCATCCTAATAAAACTTCTCATATGTAGCTCTTGTTCTACTTCCAACTCAGTTTTCACCTCTGGCATTCTGATGATTTGAGATCAGTAGTTTCATTGCCCAGGAGTGTCACGTAGATTACCAACCACTCTTAAATACTGTGTTTGTCTAGGTTTGCTTTGTCCATCAGTTCTAGGTCTTCACAGGGTGATAGATACAGAGCTTTTCTTCAACAGATTTTCTGCCTTCTTTGACCAGTTAGCAGTTCTTTTGGCTTCTTTGCCTTATAGAACACTACAGCTGTATATGACAAACCAGCCATATCCTTCAGCTACAGCAGAATTAATCTCTTCTTCAGGTGCTCAAGTTCTGCTTCAGTACTTTTTTTCTCTCTGTTGAGACTGATTTATTTTATTTATTTTCCAATGTTTTTCTGGTTTGTCTTGTTTTTAACTTAAAATGGTCATGTTGTTCTATTCTGTTTGCGTTAATACTCAGTTATGTCACTATGGTCTGAGAGCATTAGCTTTTTATCTATTACTTGTTTTCTGAAGAGTAAACTATCCCTAGAAGAGTCTTAGTGATGCTGCCTGGAGATTTGTTATTTACTGGAAATTTTATCTCAACCTATCATACATGCAACACTAAAAACCAAGCAATGCAAAAGCACTTAATGAATGACTCGAAGGGCATCCTTTTGACAGAAATATAGAAGAATAATTTGAGTTTTATGACTGTCTTCTAGACTTCCTAGAAGGATTTACTTAGACTTGAGGGAGGAAGAAAATCTATTTAATATGAAAGTGGTGTGGGAAATACATGGCAAAATAAAGTAACTTTCGATTTTGAAGGTATATATGTGGGAGTGGAGGACAAAACACTTAAAAATATTGGCCTCCCACCTTCTGTAAAAGGAGGAATGTGAGGGTAATATTTGCCAAAAAGGGATCAGTTTCTGATTAAAGGAATCTTAGGCTTAATATAGATTCTAGGTACACTACGACAGAAGCAGCACAAAATGCATCAGCTCTGAATATTACTTGAATCATATGTTTCCTCAGGAATGGAATGGAATGGAATGGAATGGAATGGAACAGAATAGAATCTTTCTGTTGGAAGGGACCTACCACGGTCATCTAGTCAGCACCTCTCTCTCTCTACTTCCTCCCTCAGGGAAGCTGTAGAGAGTCAACAGCACCTCCCAATCTGGTATCATCAGCAAACTTGCTAATGGTGCATTCAACTCCTGCATCTAGATCGTTGATAAATGTATTAAACAGGACAGGCCCTAGAGTTGAAACACTTAAACATGTAGTTCAAGAGACTCTTTGGACTTCTCTTAGACAGTTAAACTCTGACTTTCAAAGGCAGTTACATCCTGTGTTCTTCAGTGTCAGAAGACATGTAGCCCTTAAATGATCAGGAGAGCACTATCGGTTTGAACAACCAGCAATACAGCTTGCTGCCTGGGCTTGTTTTATTTAGCTAATTATGAAGACAGGTCTTGACACACTAGAGTCTTGAAAACATAAAAATAGCCAGAATTTCAGGAATTTCTGGGGTGTGTGGGAGAAACAGTTATCTGCTTTATTTACTTACTTGTTGAACCTAAACTTCATTTGCTTCTTAAAAACGTGTTACATAAAATAGCACACGGAAAATACTACCAGATATACGCATGAAATTGATGCAAATTATTACTCTGGAAAAATGATAAATATAAAATGTGGAATTGTGTTGCAAACTAGATTCTTTTTACTTTACTTGGACCATCCAAAAATGAATGTTTAACCATCTCCCCTGGATGAATTTACTCACTTTGATTGACTATAGAGGAAGCATAAGCGACCAGCTCAGATTGTATATCTAATTTCATGGCTGATTTAGGGGAGATGTAATCTGCTCTAATGTACTGTTCATTTAGTGTGTTGACTCAACCTCTGGCGATATTCAGAAGTTATCTGGACATGATTCTGCTCTAGGTCACCTAGCTTGACCGCAAGGATTGGATGAGATGACCTCTAGCCGTTCCTTCCAATTTCAACCATTGTCTGATTTTGTGACATCTTTTTTAAAAAAGATGACATTGCAAGTAGAAAGTAGCAATATTGTTGTTTTGTAAAGAAAGAGATCGCCTAATAAAATGAATAGTATAATATAATTTCCTTACAAACTTTCTTAACTAATACTAGCTCTGGCTTCTTTGCTCCACAGTCTTTGTACTATTATGTTTTAGAGTACTGAAAAAAAGGGATACTCAGGAATTAGATGAATATAGATCTGCTTAAATTAAGAAATAAAAAAGAAGAAAAACAACACAGCTATCAGTGGTGATTGTTGCTTGCATTCGACTTAGTATGTACCTGGTTCACTTGAGGTTGCTTATACCCTGAAAGCCAATAATTTGGTGGATGCAGGTAAGATACTTAAGGTACTTTTTTTGTTTATCTCCCTTTCATTTTCTAGGGAGAGATGCCTTGCCAGGAGGCATTCTGCAGTGCTCTTGCTACTGCAGGTTCTGTTTCCTCCGTCTATCTCCTCTCTTGATTTCTGCACTGTGCAGTAACATGTTTCCCTGTTGCCTAGTGGTTCCATTTCCCACCACTGTTTTGCTTTCTCAAAACAACTGCATTCTTGTTTACAAGGACTGAGGGGAACCTCAAGTAATTTCTTCTAACTCAGAGAGTTTTCCATCTCAGTAGTTTGTGTTAGTAGACAGACCAGTCTGTAGTGAGATTAGCAGATATTCATTGTAGGTTTTGGTTCAGATGGATTTTCTAAGCAATTTCATAGTCACTATATATGGAAGAAAATGTGCTGTCTTTGTCAGTTTGCTCTTTAATACTATGAGCATATGGTTTAAGTCAGTCATGTACTGATGTGGTTGTGGCCTCCTTCTCCTACTTCAGTGCTAGATTTTCCCATGGGTGATGCTCTAGCACAGAATCACAGAATCACAGAATCCTAGGGGTTGGAAGGGACCTCGAAAGATCATCTAGTCCAACCCCCCTGCCAGAGCAGGTTCACCTACAGTACATCACACAGGAACGCATCCAGGTGGGTTTTGAATGTCTCCAGCGAAGGAGACTCCACAATCTCTCTGGGCAGCCTGTTCCAGTGCTCTGTCACTCTCACAGTAAAGAAGTTCTTCCTGATATTCACATGGAACCTCCTATGCTCCAGTTTGCAACCATTGCCCCTTGTCCTATCATTGGTCATTACTGTAAAAAGCTTGGCTCCATCGTCCTGACACTCACCCTTTACATATTTGTAACCATGGATGAAGTCACCTCTCAGTCTCCTTTTCTCCAAGCTAAAGAGACCCAGCTTCCTCAGCCTTTCCTCATAAGGGAGATGTTCCACTCCCTTCATCATCTTAGTGGCTCTGCGCTGGACTCTCTCAAGCAGTTCCCTGTCCTTCTTGAACTGTGGGGCCCAGAACTGGACACAATACTCCAGGTGTGGCCTCACTAAGGCAGAATAGAGGGGGAGGAGAACCTCTCTTGACCTACTAACCACCCCCTTTCTAATGCACCCCAGGATGCCATTGGCCTTCTTGGCCACAAGGGCACATTGCTGGCTCATGGTCATCCTCCTGTCCACCAGGACCCCCAGGTCCCTTTCTCCTACACTGCTCTCCAGCAGGTCAGCCCCCAGCCTGTACTGGTGCATGGTGTTGTTCTTCCCCAGATGCAAAACTCTGCACTTGCCCTTGTTGAATTTCATTAAGTTTCTCCCCGCCCAACTCTCCAGCCTATCAAGGTCTCGTTGAATGGCAGCACAACCTTCTGGTGTGTCAGCCACTCCTCCCAGTTTAGTGTCATCAGCAAACTTGCTGAGGATACATTCTGTACCCTCATCCAGGTCGTTGATGAAGATATTGAACAACACCGGTCCCAGTACCGACCCCTGAGGGACTCCACTAGTCACAGACCTCCAACTAGATTCTGTCCCATTGCCTACAACTCTCTGACTTCTTCCCTTTAACCAGTTCTTGATCCACCTCACTACCTGATCACCAAACCCATACTTGATCAGCTTATCTACGAGCACAGTGCTCTGTAGTCAGAATGAAGGTGGTAGATTTTTTATTCAGTCCAAACATGTTACAGTTTAAACTTTTTCCGTTATTCCAACTGATGACCTACTGGTAATAACAGGAGCAGCATTTTGTTTTTTCTACAGAGAATGTTTTCCAACAGATATATTTTAAAAATACAAATCCTCCTGCTATTTGGGAAAAAAAAAAGAGTACTTGTATAGCTTTAGTGCCAAAATATACAGAAAATTTATATGCTAATGTGGAAAAGTTCGGGCATAACTGGCTCTAAATCAATAAAAACTTTTCGTTTTTTCACATTTCCTATTTTCATCCTCATTTGTTACTGATTAAATTTTGTTATCTAGATTCTCCTTCCATTTCAACAGTCAATAAAAAAGTCAAAACAAGTCTCTCCTAACACTCTCAAGTAAAATGTGTGCTTAGAGAACTTTTCTAAATGTCCCTGCTTAAAACCAAGGCATTTTGAAAGATTATTTTATTTTTGACTGTCACAGGCAAGCAATGTCTCTTCATGCAAGTGAATGGAACACCAATTTAACTGACCCCTTGTCATTATTTTCCACCAAATTCTTAAATAATAAGAAGTAGAAACAAATGCTTCAGCAGATTACTCTTCCCCACATCTGTGAAAGTAAAACCATAAAATGCAAATTATGGCAAATATTCAGAGATATCTGGAGAACAGGGACTATTGTTTGCTGAGCAGTATGACAGAAGTAAGCAATTTTGTATATAGCCTCTTTTTCTTTCTATGTTTATATATCTTTGACACTTCATAGAAATTACAATCTTGAATTTCAAAACCCTGCTTCTGGCCCATGTAGAGATGTTCCTCAAGCATGGATTTGTGCCTGAATCTAAATACCTTCTCCGTTCCCTCTTGTTCTTGTCAGTGCACACAAAGTATTCTGGCAGATGCTATGACTGCCTTTGAGAGGTCTACGTGAACAGTTTGGTCATGGGTTTGAGACAGTTCTTCATGAAAAATTTAATTGGGCTGTTATTTACATCTGGAGTACATTTGTGGCTCATCTCTGGGGTATCTTGTTCTGAGGCTTCCATGGAGACAAAATTAGGAATGGCTGCTCCTACCAGCCTACCCTTTCCTAGATAAAGAACTCCAGGGAGGTACCTATTTTGAAGCTATCGGGATGTTTATATATGTGTTTTAGACAGCCATTTCTCCTCAGCAATTCAAGGTCTGCAGGTCCATAGATAATGTAATAATGAGTTTAGGCTTCTGTCAATAAGATTTGCAGGAGTACTAATCACATGAGTCTTAGCTTACAATGTTTTAAGCAAAAAACCATATAACCAGTCAGAACTTGAAATGAAACATGTAAATGACACTGAGTGGGTGACCAGTGTCTTCTGGGAAATGAAGCTGCAGTCTGGGGGTGTGCAGTGGCAGGAGCCTCCCCCCAGCCACAGGAAACCCACTGAGGGAGCAACGGATGGTGCTGAACTGGGTTCAAGGAATACAGCCCCCTCTTCCCATCCTCTCCCACCGTCTACCGTGAATTAACCCTAACGTATAGATAGGTGGCACTGTGTCCTTGGAGATGGCAAGTGCATGGCACAGCTTGCAAGGATAGAGATGCCGTTCTTGAGATTTAGCCCTTAGACGTTGTAGTTTTAATAATATATTAAGATGATATTTTTTGGATAAAACATTCTATTGCTTTTGGTCTGCATATTTATTGTGTAAGATTCTTAGTTTACCTCAGACTGCTGCATTTCATTTGAAGATGGCTCATTTGTATGGAGGGGAGAGATCTGGTAAAGATCATACCTAAAGCAGAGACACCTTCCCAAGTTCTGTTGATACCTGTACTGGTACGTAATTACAACAACACCCTTGATAATTCCAGTTTTCCTGCAAGCTGTTGGTCTAACGAGGGCAAGACAGCAGAAAGAATTGAAGCCCTCTTAAAGACAAATAGCTAGACCCTCCACTGGTATAAAATAGATGTTGATCTCCTGACTGCAATGAAGCTACAGTTTTCTGGTTCACAGCTTGCTAGACCTTCTGAAAAGACTAGAGTGCTAAGTGGGTTAAACACAATTAAGCTGAGCTACAGGGAGAAGAATGTTTTTTTTGGTCTTATTCCATTAAAAGTGTAAGTGAAGTTTGTGTTTGATTCATTAAGAGCAAGTGCTTAAAATATTCTTTTCATGTGCTACTGATAAGTATCTACCTGCAACTGATATCTTCATGTTCCTTTCCAAATTTTTTTCCTTCAGGTAGCTCTTCATAAAACTAAGATTAATACTAATATTAAATGGAAGGTGATATTTCTATTACATTACAAAAATCTGTAGCAATTCTTTTGGTCTCTCTTCAGGGTTGAAGAATGCACAAACAAATCTTGAGAAAATACAGGACTATTTTCACTCAGTGCAACATCTCATTATGGGAATATTCACTAGGTGTCCTTTCAAGGAAATATTTAAGCCTCAAAACAGTATTCTATTTTTATCTGTATTTATCCATATTTATCTGATGGACAATCTAATGTCACAGGATTAGATAAGTAGGATGCTTGCTTATTTGCTTGATTATTTTTTAACAACTGTAAGTAATCTGAGTGGGTTCTTTCATAATATACAAATATCTGCTAAGGGACAGTAAAAAGTTCACTGCGTACTGTCCCTGAAAGAGAAGGCTCACAACTGACTTGATAATTGTTTTTTATTACCTACTTAGTGAAAAGTGAAGTAGAATTGTTTTCACTCTGTAGTCCAAGGACATCTGTGCACTATTTCCAAGGAAACAGAGACCCAGGAAAAACATAGCTAGCTTGTGTAGGCTTAGATTTTCTCTGCGGGATAGTTAATCTTCACAGGAACATTTTTAGAATTGAACAACTTAAGATAGGTTGAAGGCCACTGACTAGCTATCTCATAGGCTAGGAGCTGAAGTCAGCCAACATCAAACTGGAAATAAATTGCAACATTTTGGTTTGCTTGAAACAGTGAGTGCAATTAACTGTTGAACTGCATTATACATTGCCTTGGCAAATTATCCATATTTGATTGATACAATCTTTCTAAATGATGTGCTCTCATTCACTGCAACTTGCTATTTTCCATGTGGAAAATTCCACAGCCTTTCCTGTGTAGGAGGCTATATTAGATTATGAAAATAGTTTATGCTGGCCTTAAAAGCAATTAATCCATGTTCAGTTCATTTTTATCATGGTCTTTGAGCAAGTTGCATACCAGTCCTGGGGTGTGGCAGTGAATCAAGTAAGATGATTTACTCCATTTCCAGAGGTCTGAGTTGGCACTTTCCTCCATACTCGTCTTTCAAACTGTCTGAACTAGACCAAGTTGTAAGTGGGAGCCAGGTTCTAGGGCTTTGGACTCAAAAGTGTCCAAACATGATTCTAAAGTTATCACTATTTTTTCTGTCATTTTTCTTTGACAGCATTGTGGCCCTCTAAATCTGATGGGCCAACTGATGTTCTTGATATAGCTATCTAACTGTCACAAGTAAACTTTGAATTGCACCTGGTTCATTTGGAGAATACTTACAAAATGCCAATATTTTTGTTGGCACAGTGGATAAATATGAAATTTAAAATAACTGAAATGGTGAAGTCTTTTAATATGTTTATTTCATTAAAACTACAAATAAAGAAATAATTAAAGCCAAAAATGCTTTTGAAGACAGAATATACATCAAGACAGCATATGAAGAATTCAAATGAAAGACACCCTATTTTTATTTCACTGATAAAACATGCAAAACTATTACAGGAAAAACTGTAGAACTCCAGTAAAAAACTGTAGAACTCCAGTAACTGTTCCTGGAGGTTTGTGGCTGTGGTAAGGCTCTTAAGGCACTGATTTTTTATATATATATGACATGTTTACCACTAGCAAAATTAAGATTAATGGCATATGTTTTGCAGGTGTCAAAAAGGGAGTAAATAATGTAAGTAAAATATAAATAGGAGTGTTAATTATGCAATTCACTTTTTAATTTTATTTTCTTAGGAAAAGAATTTACATATCTGGGAAAATATTTGGATTGCAGAAATATAAAAGTTTTTTTTTAATTTCATTGATTTGGCGAGATTATAAAAATAGAGAACTAAATTAAATTTATGAGCTAAATGGCAGAAATGTGGGGATTTTTTCTTTGGTTCCATAAAAAGCAGATGCTTGAGCTGAAGGTATAGCAGACTTAATATCTAAAACACAATATCCTCTTTTATGAGGTGACAATAGTGTCTGGAAGAGTGAAAAAAAATATACCTACCCCTCTCAAAATATAGATTTGAAGGGGTGCAGCCAAGATCAGATTAATCAAAACATGATCAAACATCCTCCATTCCAACATACAGTAAGGCAACACAAGTTATATTGTAAAGCCAAAACAAAGCTAAAAGCAGTAACACAGTCTAAAATAATATAGCTTTTATGGAAGTGAGCAATAAGTATTATGAAGGCAGGGTATCAGAAGACTGTGGTGCGCTACCCTTCAAGGAAATGAAAAAATAAGTTTCTAGAAAGTAAAATACTGATGATTCTTTCTTCAACACATTTTAAGGAGCAACTTAATGGAGAACTGACAATGGTTGCTCACACAGAATTATACACATAGTAGAGCTCCTCAGAACATACAGTTAAGAAATTCTAAACCGATTTAGATATATTTGCTTTGAATATATTGGTTCAGTTAATTATGATGTAAGATATTTGAAAAGGACAAAGGTAGAAGGCTGCATCTCTGGATGCTACTATGGCTTGAGAGAATAAGATATACTCCTACACTACAGTGATGGATAGTTGAGATAAAAATTATATAGTTATACTATTATATGTGATCCAGAAAAGCTTATTTACAGGCGCACATTTTAAGGTCAAGATGGATCAGTAAGGTCAGTAGAAGACATCTGTTTGATCTTCTCTGTAAAAAATCATGGATTTTCTGCCAGTAATTTCTGTTTGAAGCCTGGAATTTCTCTAGAGCAGCTCAGGTCATAAAATTTTTTCTTCCATTTTCTACTAAAGTAAGCACAAAGAAATATGACAGTGTGAACAATGACAATCCCTTGTCCATATTTGTGACTAACATTATCTCCAAAAATGGCAATAGGTCCTGCTGCTGCTCTTGTTCAGTCTCTAGAGCCACATTTTGTCCACTTTGCTTTGCATTGCTCTGGCCTTTGGTGTTTTGATTGAAATAATTCTGAGGGCTTTGGCTTCCATTAAACATTTTCTTAGAAGTATTTACTTTGGACTCTAGTATCCTGGTTGCTTAGTTAAGAGATAACATAATTATCAGAAAGTATAAGAAAGTCACTTTCTAGACATAGAGATAATATTAGTTGTAGAATGTTGCTAAGACTTATGATGATGCTGTATATTGACATTAGGACCTTATGTAGGATGCCAAAGTAAAAAGTCTCTTTTGTGGTTCTGTTTTTTCTCTTCTTTCTCAGCCTCCACAACCAATCTATTTAGAACTATTTTTCCATCACTAAATAGGGGAAATACTTAATATGAACCACTTTCATACTGCACAAAGTTAAAAGTTTTACACTTCCAGTAATGCAGATTAATTACACTCTTCCCTATGCTAGAAGTCCTTATGTTTTCCCTTATTCACTTGCAAAATCTTCTATTTTCCTCAATTTTTTTTGCTGAAATTCCCACTGTGTTACAGGATTAATATTTATGCTGCAAAGCTTGCGAGTAAGTTTGCAAGTATATAAGAATGAGCAGAATTGCATCAGCAGGTCACTATTGAAACCCACCCACAGGGCTGGCAGCAGAGTTTGTCTCCTAAGAAGTTGTATTGTTTTCCACTCAGTGAATGTGCCACTAGCTAATGGGAGAGAAATGTGGAGAATCATTCAATTTTTCTGAGATTTATGAGCCAAGTTAATTGTTTTTCTTGCCTGATTTATTATACTTGAATGGATAAAGTACTATTAATATCTCACTTTGTTCCTTCATATAAAATTGAGATACTACAATCAGATGAAGGAACAAAATTAGATGTTCTTTTTGAATGCAGATATATGTAACTCACTTCAGTTCAAAGTGTAAGCATGTGACACCAAACTTTGTGCCAATATATTGTCTGTCTCTACAACAATCTTCCAGAAAGATGTTTCTGTAAAACGGAAGTGTTTCTGTTTTATATGCATTCTAGCTATTCTGTCCAAGACAAATATTGAAATGGAGAACATGAAATTAATGATTATTACATGGTCTCCAGAATAAAGTATATTTGACACGATGAAAGTATTTGGGGCATTTATAAATGTGTCATCAATGTCTAAATATCAGTTATTTGACATAATACCTAATATTTACTTGATTTTCTCCTTATAAGTTCCTTGGGAATGAAAGTATTTTTTCACTGTTCCTTGCTTGTTTAGACAATGACAAAGATCAAGCAGAAGTCATTCCAGAGGCAAGGTTAGAGGACCAGGCTTACAGCTAATTGTACAGCTGCTTCCTATAAGGGCTTGTACTCACCCCCTGACATCTCACATAGTTGTGACCAATTAGGTTCCTCCATGTTGAAATTGCCACAGAGAGTGTGATACCTTTTCACAACCCATCCTGCTATTTGCACAGTGACCCAGTGAAGGGTACAGTTATGATTTACTGGAATCTTCTTCTTTTGCTCTGGAAGGTTGAGGTGCCTCCATGTATATTTATCAACAAGTAAATTTTTTTCACTGTTCTACTTTTTTCTTTCCTTTCTTCTTTCTTCCCTTCCTCTTCATCTAACCCTAGATGAATATTGTAAACAATCACTAGGGAAAAGCTTTCCGGAGGAGGCCTATTCTGCATTTCATTCTGAAGTACAGCTTAGATGAGAACAGGCTTGTTGGGGTAAGGAATTTTCCTAGCCAGAGACATGTACAGGGGCTATTCTGCTGTAAGGTGGTAGAAATTTGCTCTGGAGTCTGAGATCTGCAACATCTTTGGAGAATCTTGATAACATGATGGTTTGTGGGATGAAAGCTGCCCAATGTAACTGCTGGTCTGTTGATTAAGAGACTTATGGCTTAGATTTAAGAACAGTAATTAGATCCAGAAGCAAGTGTGGATATATCAGAATGTATGTAGCCCTGGACTAGTGCATTACTAATACCCATGTCCAGCAAATCGGGATTTCTGTGGCTTTCCTTTCTTCTTTGTGAGAGTTAGAGACAGAGTAGGAACTACTGTAGTAAGCTCTTGGTCTGGGACAAAAAGGTTGTCTTTGGAATAAATATCACACTGAAAACTTTCCAGCCTAAACCTCTCATTAATTTCTCCATGTCATCTTATTATATTTAAACTCTGTAAAAAATTATACTGCAAAAAGTTCTCCCTATGTGTAATTTTTCCTCAAGTGAAGTGCATACCTTTCAAATTATAAACTTCCTACTTGTCCTAGGAAAATACTTACTGTATAAATAATTGAACTCATCTGCTGTGAACACAAGTATTCTTTCTCTAGCAGTCTAAAATGTATGCCTAAATACACATCTTGTACTTAGTGCTTTAAATAGTAATTACTCCCATGAAGTCACTGGAAGCCCTTAAAAGGATTTGACAGTTTCCCCACAATCTTTCAGTGAATGTAGTAGCTGGGCTGTGCAGTGCTACATCCACTGATAATTCAGCAGCTGAGGAACTCAGCAAAGCCTGCTCCAAACTTCTCAGCTGTTGACAGGCTTGACTTGCTGAGAACACTGGTTAAATATAGCACAAGCGAGCTGAGCTCAACAAAGTCATTGCTGTAACACTGTGTGAAGAGACCAGAAGAGGGGAAATACAATCTGAGAACTAAACTGCCAAAGCCTAACACCACCTAGCAACAGTTGAAAAAACTTTCAAACAAAAGTCTGGGTGAGACACAGACAGAGTATACCTCCTCCTGCCTGGGATTTCTGCGAGAAGCAGCTCCGATCTTCTGTTCTCTACCCCATTTTCTTCATTACTTCAGCTGCTGCTAGACCTAGAAAAGTGGGAAAAGTTTCTCTCTTTGTGTTCTCCTGGGCTGGATCAGTCTACTGTGGTAGTGCTGTGGGACAAGCTATTGCGATCTTGCAGTGTAAAGGATATATTCCTAGGTTCGTGTTACTGACAGGTAAGACTGAAATACCCACTCCAGTGCATTCTTTTTAAAGAAGTGATTTTCTTTTCTAGTGATTGTTACCACTTTTCTTCTATGAATAATCTCCTGCATGATTTGGAAATGTCAGTAGCTGAAAGCTGGGATACAAGTTTTAGATTATTTTTTTGCGCTTTCATCACAGAAACACATTGCTTAAATAACTTTTGCAGTTCTTAGAACAATCATAATCAAGTAGATAGTAGTAATATGAAAAAAAAGGGTATAGATTTTGACATTTATCTTGCTTATATCTGCTTACTCGCTGACAGAAGACAAACCAACATTTAAGAATAGAATGCATATCATCGCTTACCAGTGATAGTCCAGTAGCTATTAAAAACAGTGACAGCTTGTGTGATAAGTAAGAGGAAATAGCCATTCAGTAGCTGAATTAACTGAATAATTTGTGACCCGGAGCATTTGTACTTTTTGTTTCCCTATTAACTTTTAGCACACAGGCACACCTGGTGCCTTTCATACTACCCTTGTGACAACAGCTCTTGGTTCTTCCTCTTGAACTTCTTTACATAGAATGAATATTAATCTTTGCTCAGTTGATTAGCTGTATAATGTAACTGTCCTAAAGTCTGACCTTATGTTTTTTGTACCCAAGTGTGCTTGAGCTGGGTCATTGTTTCTATGCGTTGGTTTCTTTTAGCAAAATAAATGAGAAAACAGTTCTTGGAGGTTTTACCCTGACAGCAGACTGGAAGCCTGTTTGTCTGTTGGAAATGGCCCCATAATGGTCATGTAATATAAGGGAGGAATTGCTTAGTATGTTTTGCTTTGTCTAAACTGACAAAAGCTGTTTGGTCAATTGAAGAATGAATGCCCCTCACCCCATCTTTTAAAGCAATTTTCTCCAAACAAAAGAAATCCAGTATGCATGAGTTTTTAAAAGATGTACTGATTATGAATTCCTATGTAATATGAATTCAGTTATGAAGTCAAAGATTTAAGGAATGCACTTAACTCATGCAAAAACCCTGCTCACAGATTTAGGTAAAATGGTTTCAGATAAAAAATATTTGTCCTAAAGAAGGAACGGGCTGAGTCTATGGTGACTGTCTGTGGTATTTGACTCTTAGTCTGTGGATGCTGGGACTGCCTCAGGAAGATGAGGTCTTGCTTTAGCTAAATAATTCTAGTTTCATCCCTGCATACTATATACATGACATCGATACCACATCTTAGCAGTGACACACTTACAGATTGGATGAAATTAAAATACTCTGAAGCAACTTTGACATGGTGGCTGAGATGTAACTGCCTCTGAAACAATAAGATAAATGAAGTATGAAGATGGAGGAAAATTCTTAAAAGCAAAAATAATACAGTTTACATTTTATTTCATACAAGGGGTACACTAAATAGGAATACTGCTTGGAGGTCATGATTTAATGCGATAATCATTACTGTGGAATTACTGCAGCATTATGGTATCCCAAATCTAAGTCTCAAAAGGAAACTTTGGGATTACTTTTTAATATAAGCATATCCTATGAGAGTTATTGTTTTGTAGGAAAACTGTACAGACAGAATGAAAACAAACAATATGTTTTGTACAGTTTTTGTCATCTAGACATTAGAGTGAAAATTACTGTTTCTTATTTTGGCTGAGTTAATTGACAAATAATAAACTGTGGAGAAATGGCAGATGTGGCCTTCTGAATATATAGGGATGAGAAAACCTGGGGACAATGCTTTGCTAATTAGGGACTGCTTTTTGGTTTAGTTCTTGATCAGCAGTTTTACAATTTTCCTTTTCTTGCACAATTTACTTTTAGCAAAGTTTTTAAAAGCAAAATGCAATTTTATTAGCCTGATAACTATCAAATGAAGTGACTTTTGAACACTCTGATAGCAACTTCCAACTTTAACACATGGAGTTGTGGTTTTACATACATCTGTCTTCCTTTCCACTTCAAAATGGAGGAGGAGGCTAAAATTACTCTTCTCAACAGGTGTCCACAAAGAGGCTCTGGGATTTTCCAATCAAATCTGTTGAATATGCAATGTGGCTATTCAACAGATGGTTTCATATTTGAAGAATAGCCAATTCTACTAATGACTACAGTGCAACCAAGCTCAATTTTATATCAAATCAAAAAGTAATTTAGGTTTTGGCAGTACACTCCATTGTAGAGATTTTCTTGGAAGACAAGTAGCCATAGCATGCCTATTTATTTTCCACATTATAAATTCTTTTGATTTTGTTTATATTCCTATAACTGTGGAATGAATGATATGTTTCATGCTGCTGAAGACTGCGTATTTCTCCCAATCTGAATCCTCTTCCAGACTCTGCCTGTGGTCTGTTCTTTCACCTTTGTTACAGCAATATTATATATATATAATATATAATTATATTCTTTTTAGCACTAAATTCAAAGACTTGCAATTCATCTTCAAAGCTCAGCACTGTTCTGTTCCTGCCTACATCTGCCCTGATTTTCCCGTATTCCTCCTGCTCACATCTGGTAGACTATTAACCCTCGACTCTGGTGATAACCTGTCCATCCTCTATGCTACTGGCTTTAGTAAGCTTGAAATTGACCCAATGACACGTGAGTTTTCTATAATGCCTCTCACTATAGCACCTGATACCAATATCGTGGAAAGACTAAACTTGTCTACTGACAGAACTCTGTTGACCAAGGTAAGACTCCTGAAGATAGAGCTGTGCTTCCTGGAAAGCAGTTTGTGGAGTAAGCAGAAGTATATTTGGAAATCTCTACGTTTACTAATACACCCTGTTTTGTTCCCCTGGGTCACAATTTTGCCAGTGTACCCATTTCCATATTAAAAGCTTTTTACTGCTGCAGGTGTATCAGTAAAACTCCTCCTGATACAGGATTTTTCTGATGGCACAGATTCCACACATGCTTAATTGAAGGCTTTTGGTAATCTCATCTAACTTAGTTGATGTGCCCCTAGACATAAATTAACAATGTACCTCAGAGCTGTGCAGAGTCAGAGGCCAGGTTTATGCCACTGGATTCAGAGTGAGATTTCCTTTGAGTTTAATAAGATCAGGTCTTAGTGTTCAATAATTAACAGATAAATTTCTAGTCCCCTCCAGAGCACTTAACAAAATGGATCATCTATATTCCTGTCCAAATATTTTTTTTTGTAAGAGACATTTTACTTTTTTCTCTAATTTCGTGTTTCTTCTCTTCCTTTCTCAAAGTTTGTTGTTGCAGTTTGGCAGCTATTTTAATACATAAACTGAATTTGGGGGCAGGGATATTGTCCTTCTACATGTCTCAAATGTCATTTGGAGAAATAGAACTATAATATTTGTGAAGAAGCCAGAGGAAACAGCAAGACAAAGGAGAAGGAACTTATATTTCTTATTTCACCAAAAGTATTTAGTATATAAAACCTGAGATAAGAACTGAAAGTTAGAAAGATAAAATAGTGTATGCAATAACATAACGACAATCTGTTGTATAGAAAAATTTAAATATTTCTTCACAAGAAGCACAAACACCTATGCTTTTCAGTTTCACCATCTTATTCTGGTGCTTTTCATTTTCAGTATTTTTTCTTTTAATTTCTCTGTTTTCTGTTGAAAGTTGTTTCCTAATTTTATACAGAATACTGGGAATTATTTGGGGAATACAGTTTTTTCTTTATATTGGAGGATATTGGATAACTGAGGAAACATTTATTTAATAAAGAATTAAGAATTCTTAACCTCTTTCTCATGCTAGTATTTGCACCAAGTTAGTGATACTAGAAAAACAAAACATTTATAACACAGTCCTGTAGTTATTCTTGGAGGTACAGGTGTCCAAAGGACTGGAACAATTGTACCTATTTCCTGTTCAGAAGAGACAGTGTGAGTCTCTAATCAGGTTGAAGATTGTGTGATGCCTAGTATATTTGTGCCTTTCTGTATACTTGATTAGATTTTTCCTTTTATTTTGGGTCTTTTTACCTTCTCCAGCTTCTGCAGATAATCTGCATTTCTGTATTACTTTTTATTCTTACCATCATGGCAAAACAAGTACTAATACCAATGCAAGTCTTCCTGAATTGGGACAACTTTGCCCTATCATTCTCATTCTGCCTGCCCGGGACTACATCTCTAAATCCTTTCCACAAGTAAAGCATGCAAATGCTAGCTCTAGAGATGATATGTAAGATTATAAAAGTTGTGGTCACCTCTGAAGTTGTTTACACACTTTACAAATATAGAGAAAGACACAGTTCCTACCATTAAAAACATATATCCTAAAAGCACAATTGCAATTTATTTTTAAATCATCCTTCTATAAATGCATAGCTGTTAAAATACATTATTTATCCCACACTGTTTAGAGAGTACTGTTCTGAGCCAATGAAATGACATTGCTTACTCCCCCACCCCTCCTATCCACCCCACCCCCCCTGTTAATAGAAAATTGCTGTATGTGGTATTATAGAACTGAGGATAAAATTAAAAATTCTAGCATTCAGTTCTTTAATTTTGCAGCTTTATGAGAGCTGAAACTTAATCAGAAATGTGTGTGTACATGTGTGTGCCTTTTGTAAGAAAAGAAATACTTTTTGGTGTTACAGAGTACATTGCTGACGAGCGGGACAAACACATCCGAAGCACAGGGAAATACGCTGGAGCTTGTACTTTTTCCCTTAAATGGGCAACCCGCCTAGTTGCTGTTAGCTGACACAAGCAAAGGGGTGTGTGAATCTAAAAGATTTCTGTACATTGTCAAAACGAGTTTCATCGCAAAGCTGATAAAATGGCAATTAAAATCTTAATTATCTATGATGTGGCCAGACTAATTCAGATATAAACCAGTTTCAGAAGAAGAGCAAAATCCCCAGTGAATTTGCAATAAACTTTTTCAGTTTGATTCATATACTTCAAGAGCTCTTTAATACAGTAAGAGTTGCTTTCTCTGCTTTTCCTTTTTGGGGAAATGGTGTCAAAGTGTGTAATATTTGGTGATTTATGCTGTTCAAAAGTTTGTTCCAGTGCATATGCAAAAGTAATATTTTGGAAGCTAAATCCATTTTCTAGCTGAAGTCCACAGTATTTAGAGGCCTGTAGGATTGAGGGGGAAGGTATCTAACTAAGTAGTGTGTTATGGCTCTGGATAGCAAGAGCTACAGCTTCACTAACAAACTTTAAAAAAATATGAGAAAAAGTGGATTCCGTCGTAATAACAAAGAAGGATTTTTTTAGAGACTGGTTTTAAGGCTGCTTCTATTAAAAAAAAGTAATTGAAAATTAAAGCTCAAGCGTCCTTGGTACAAGAATTTTCATCAGAGTTTATCAGACTGCTTGCATTTTTCAGAAAAATATAAAACAAATTAACCCAGCAGAAAGCAGGAGACTGCTAACATCAGTGTCATCAAATTGCTGCCAACTTGTCTTGTTTATCTAAGAGATCTCTGTGAAAATAAGGTCTTTCCCACACATGCATGAGTCATAGGATGTAATGGAGCTAAGCAGACTTGCTTCAGCTTTCTAATGCACACATATCTAAAGTAACCTGTTTTAGTGCCTGTTCCTGTAACTAAATGAGGTCTAGCTTGACAACAGGAAGGGAGAAGTGGTGGTGAGTTCATGGTGCTATTTCAGTGCAATAAACGGAATTCTAAGGAAACGATGCAATTTCCATTTATTGGGAAAACTGCGGTTCCTGTGACAACAAGTATACACTAAAGAAAAACATACACAATTTATCCTCAAGTTCAAATTTGTGAATGTTGTAGATAGGATATTCGTAAAACTTCACACTATCTAGTTAGGTGACTCACAGGACATTCTTAATTTTAAAATAAATAATTCAGTTTGTTGAAAATATGTCCCTGTAAAAGCCATGAGCAATGGCATAAATTAAAGGGTGGCAAAGCACATGTGGTTAACTATGGCTGATTCTCTGTTGGACTATTTTTTTTTTTAAATCAGGTATATATTACTCAAGCTAAAGCTATTCAATTCCTGTGTCTGTCATTCACACTTATCCCCACAATCTCACTTGATCCATGACCTGTAATCACAAAACCTCTTGGATCTAACATTTAAGGTAAAGGTTACAGTGTCTATAGTGTCTTATTTTTCCTCCTTTTATCCTTCTACAAGGATTTATGTAATAAAAAGAAACACAAATTATATTCCAGTAGATGAGGATTTCAGTTTCCTAATCTGATAAAATTCTTTAGAGAAAAATAAACATTCCGATTTTTGAGTCTGGGCAGGAGACAGGAGGAAAGGAATGATGCCATGCTAGATGTCCTGAAGCATGTCAAACGGCACAGAACAAGATGTCCTTTCTGCATGGAGGGACACACATGGCAACAGAGCTCCTGAGTGCCAGAGGAACCACGTGCTACCAGGCAGCTGGCTATGGGAACCACTGCTGCTTCGAGTAACAGGAGTCAGAAATTACAATCCAAGTCACAAAAGGTGTCACACTGCAAATAGTAAAAGTCAGGGTCACAGCAACATGTCCTCTGAATGAGAGGTGCCACTTACAGAGTTACAGAACCAGAATTTAGGTGGAAGGAACTAACAGAAGTTGTCCAGTCTTGCTCAAAAAAGGGACTAAGCCCAGAGGCTGATCAGGTTGCTCGGGGCTTTGATTGTTTTCAGTTATCTTGAGTACTTTTAATTTGTAATTATTATAAGGTCTCACATCTTATTTGGATCACAAAGTTTTGAACATGGTTAACTGAGGAATATTTTGCCAGTGATGACAGTCAGTGTATGGAAATCCATATGCTGAATAAAAGATGGCTGAAGAGACAGTTGATAGTAACATAAATCACAGACGGACCTTTGGCACTTTCAAAATTGCAAAAGAAGCAATATCTGTAAGGGGGGTTTGTTACATTTTGTTACATTTGATGTTTTATATCCTAAAATAAGCGTAATAAGAACTAAAAATCTTGTCTGCAATTTTCTATCCCGGTTTACTCCAGCTTTTAGAATGCACACCCTCCTTCTCCTCCCTGTCACATTCTGATTGAAAGCAAAACATTTAGAAAAAGGAGGCCATTAAGATGCCATTTGTCTGCAGAATAATTCTATCTTTATCTCTCCAGGTAGTCCAATAAGCTGAAAGGCTAGCATGGAGATTGTAAGCAATAAGCACGTAAGGAAGGAAAACAGAGATGCTGCTTTTGAGGAAGGAAACCCTGGAGACTGCCTCCACTACTGAGTTCACTTTTCTTACTGAACATCTCTTTCCAATTGTATCCTAATCAGGAACAGAGCATGATGCACATATGGCAAACAGGGTTCCTAGATGGAGTTCTGGTTAACCTGAGACTAGCTTAGGTTCTTTTGGTTTGAAAAAGCCCTTGGTTGTGGAAGCATCTAAATTTACCTGGTAGTTATTACTTCATTACATTGTTATGAAGCAAGGACAAAGTAGTGGCCTTGTGGCACTCAAATGGATGTCTTTCCGTATAGAATTTATCATACCTATTAAGAATAACCACAAAGACAGGCATTCTTCTCTTTAGATGAATCAGCAAGTAATGTTCCTAAACTGGATGCTATAACTAGAATTTTGCCATCGTCAGTAGAGGTGAGTGAAAAAGGCTAGGAAATTCTCACAGCCTGTGGAATACAGGGGCCTCAGATCCCATTGTACTTGTCTAGAGCTAACTCAGCACTTGCTGCAGAGAGGGACTTGAAGGGCTAATATGACTTGCACACACAGAGAGGTCATACAAATTACCCTTGCAGCTTTTATTAATAAAAATAAACTGTTGTATGCTCCAGTGGAGGTTAAGTTATTGAGAAAGTTAGTGCGACTTGGGAAGAAGGGATAATGCTTTGAAAGACACCAGAACAGGCTAGGACAGACAAGAAGTGCTTCAACAGGAGGCCAGGAAGCTTAGGGTTTTAAAGGTAGGGGCCGCTAAACCATGGGTTAACCAGATAACAGCATCTTTAACAACCCTGCCTTGAATCCCTGTGGGCAGTGGTTTTAAAAGTAGCTTATGGATTGGAGAAAATAAATAAATAATAAATAGCTAAATTGATTTTCCCACTTTCAGAGAACACATTCTTAAACCCAAAATTATTTTGGAACAACTTTTTATTGGAAAGATGGAGGAGGTATAATATTAATAGCTTTGATACAGAATTTGGTCTATTTGTAGATGGAATCACAGAATCACAGAGTCACAGAATTCTAGGGTTGGAAGGGACCTCGAAGGATCATCTAGTCCAACCCCCCTGCCAGAGCAGGTTCACCTACAGTACATCACACAGGAACGCATCCAGGTGGGTTTTGAATGTCTCCAGTGAAGGAGACTCCACAATCTCTCTGGGCAGCCTGCTCCAGTGCTCCGTCACTCGCACAGTGAAAAAGTTTTTCCTGATATTCACATGGAACCTCCTATGCTCCAGTTTGTATCCATTCCCCAATATAAAAATACACAACAGGATTGTTGTGGCACTTGAGGGCCATTCAGAGCCTTCTCTGTGACAGTGACACAGCTGCCTGGCTCCAAGAAAACAAATTCCCTACAGTGTAACTAGTTTCTAGACCCTGGTCAGTATCACTACTAGCCTTATAGGTCTCTGAGAACTATTGCTAGAAAAATATGTGATGTTTGCTATAGACAGTGAATGAGCTTCTCCTTAGCTCAGATAGCACAAAGGAAACACAGGAACATATCAGAAATAAACTGAATAATCTATCTAAGTTTTCACTGAATACTCTGAGCATAGCACAACAGTTTGGTTGGAACATATTTTTAAGAAATAAGCAGTGTGGGAACAATTCTGCAGGCAACTGCTGTCACCTCAAAAAATCCCTCCAAGACAGCAGTGAGTATCTAAAATCTGGCAAGCACAAGGAGGGTTAATTTAGATACCTCCAGCATCAGTTGTATAAACAAAGACTAGATCACACTGCAGGGAATAGGCTGTAAGCGTGACAGGAAATCTGATAGTTTGCTTATTAATCAGAAATACTTTTTGCTAAATTCAGGTTCCCTCTCCAAAATATTCATGCCAAGTTTAAATGTTGTTGTTTATTCCTTTCAAATAATGTTTCCTTAAAATGTGAGGTGCTAGGTATCATACTGAGGGATAGAAAGGCTGGTTAAATGGCTGGCTTTCACATCACTGACTCTCAGCAAGTTATTTACTTCTACACTTTTAATAACACCTGGGATGTTACAAGAATAAATATAGTAGTGACTTTGACACTCTGAGATGTTGCAGTATTGAACATCATGTCAACAGCTTTGAATAAGGAGACTTAAATAGCCCTCCTTGGAAACCAGATTCTGCTGGGAGAAATAGGAATTGAAGCTGAATAAGTCTGAATGACAAGAATATATGTATTTTTAGAGGAGCTCACCAGAGGGAAGCATAGCTGTGCCCTGAGTTGTGGGTAGCAAGAAATCAGCCATACTGGTACAGCACAGCAGAAAAATGAAAGAGGAGAACTGGGGATGTGACCAGGAAGCTGCAAGAAAAAAGACATACCAAAATAGAAACTGAACTAATGTCAATACTAAGATGTTTCAGGAAAAACAAAACCATTCCCTCCTATTCACTTGTACCAGAAGACAAAGATGGTGCTCTCAGCTCACAGGCTTGTTATTTTCAGAGCGCTCAGGAGAAGCTGCCTGGTAAAAAAAGGGGGCTGCTGGACAAAAAAAACAGCTTGGAGGAAAAAGGACCTTTGAGGGAAGGAGTGGGCAGGTGACAGCTGCCCAAATTAGTTGGTGGTGGGATGGCCTGGAGCTGCTGTGAGACTGGGAGGGAGGCCACATGACCCCCACATACTGGCTGGGGGAAGAGACAGTGCCTGGAAAACAGAAATATCCGGTGGTGTTGCCTGTCTCCTGCAGGCTCAGAAAGTAGCCAGGGTCTCCAGTGCTGCTCGCTTTGTTAAAGCAGTGGTGACAACTCAGGAGACAGTTAGCAACAGAGATTTTTGATAAGGGCTTACCCTAGAGATTAGGTTGTCATTAGATGACTTTCAGCTTTAATTAAAAACAAAGAAATTTAGAAAAACAGCAGTCCTGATGGCTTCAAGAGAGTTGAAGTCTATGAACTCTAGATGATCTGATGCCACAATGTATTGCTTTAAAATCTCCTGAAACACAAGATTATCTCAAGACTTTAAATGTGTGTGGTTGACAGGATATGGAGAAGGCTGAGGCTGAGGTACTCAATGACTTTTCTGCCTCAGTCTTCTCTGGCAAGTGCTCAAGCCACACTGCCCTAGTCACAGAAGGCAAAAGCAGAGACTGGGACAATGAAGAACCACCTGTGGTAGGGGTAGATAAGGTTTGACACCACCTAAGGAACCTGATGGGGTCATGGGGCCTGATAAGATACATCCATGGGTCCTGAGGGAACTGTGGGATGAAGTTGCTAAGTCACTGCATCATATTTGAGAAGCTGTTGCGGTCTGATAAAGTTCCAACTGACTGGGAAAGGGGAAATATAACCCCCACTTTTAAAAAGGGAAAAAAAGATGACCCAGGGAACTATAGGCCAGTCAGTCTCACCTCTGTGCCTGGTAAGATCATGCAGCAGATCCTCCTGGAAATTATGCTAAGGCACATGGAAAATAAGGATGTGGTTGGTGGCAATCAATGTGACTTCACTAAGGGCAAATTGTGCCTGACAAATTTGGTGGCCTTCTATGAAGGGGTTACGGAGTGGGTAGATAAGGGGTGAACAAATGATGTCATCTACTTGGACCTGTGCAAAGCATCTGATACTGTCCCACACAACATCCTTGTCTCTAAATTAGCAAGACAGGGACTTGATGGATTGTCCACTCATTGGATAAGGAACTGGCTGGATGGTCACACTCAAAGGGTCAGGGCAATCCCATGAATAGGTACAGGCTAGGTAAAGAATGGTTTAAGCACAGCCCTGAGGAGAAGGACTGGGGGGGTGTTGGTTGATAAGATTAACATGAGCCAACAATTGTGTGCTTGCAGCCCAGAAAGCCAAAGGTATCCTGGGCTGCATAAAAAGAAGTGTGACCAGCAGGTCAAGGGAGATGATTCTCCCCTTTTACTCTGCTCTTTAAACCCCATCTGGAGTCCTGTGTCCAGTTCTGGAGCCCCCCAGCATAAGAAGGACATGGACCTGTTGGAGCGAGTCCAGAGGAGGGCCACAAAGATGATCAGAGCACTGGAGCACCCCTCCTGTGAAGACAGGCAGAGAAAGTTCGGGTTGTTCAGCCTGGAGAAGAGAAGGCTCTGTGGAGACATTCCAACAGCCTTCCAGTACCTGAAGGGACCCTACAGGAAAGCTGGAGAGGGACTTTTTAAAAGGGCATGTAGAGATAGGACAAAGAGAAACGGTTTCAAACTAAAAGAGGGCAGATTTAGATTGGATATTGGGAACAAATTCTTCCCTGTGAGGGTGGTGAGACACTGGCACAGGTTGACCAGAGAAGCTGTGGCTGCTCCCTCCCTGGCAGTGTTCAAGGCCAGGTTGGATGGGTCTTTGAGCAACCTGGTCTAGTGAGAGGTATCCCTGCCCATGGCAGGGAGGTTGGAACTAGGAGATCTTTAAGGTCCCTTCCAACCCAAACCATTCTGTGATTCTATGAAAATAGAAGTAGACAGAAAAGTTCGAGAACATGGCAGAGTCTATACTAAAGTATGTGTCAGAGCACAGAAGAGGCAGGCCAAGATTTTCAGCCACAGCTGCCGTAACACAGTCAAAGGCAACACAGATCTACCATAGCATGCCCTACCACAGTATAACAGCAATGGCAACCGTGAAGGTGGAACCAAAACTAGTTCAGGTGAAAATAGAGGTCTGGAAATTATTTCTTCATTTACTTGAGAGCCTTTCCAGGGGGTGAAAGCATGGGTAATAAATGACCCTTCCTTGGATTTTGTGAAAGGGAGATCAGGTCTGTATTGTGAGAGCTTCCCCTGACAAAAGGTATGAAATGTGGAAGTCCAAGAAGCCACCCACATACCTGAATGTACGAGCACAGGCTGCATAGGGGAAACTGCTCTACATGTCCTGCTTTGCTGGGAGAGGCAATAAAAGCTGTAGTGCTCCCTTGGACCATGATGCAGAGAAGGGTTGTAGGAAGATATGGAAAGCACACCTATCAAAAAAAGGGTAGGAGAGAGTGAAAAATGAAAGTCTCTTAGGATGGTTATGTTAGCTGCAAGAAAGGGGAGTGGAAAGGAAAAGAAACCAGTGGCATCTTTTAACGTGATCCCAACTAGCTTTAGGAAACCAGTTCAACTTCATTCAAAAAATAAGCACCCACAGTAACAACATTTTGAAGGCTCAAAAAATGCTAGCAAGTTGCATGTGTACCATGCTGCTGTACTGAAACGTAGCAGCATTTCAACAAATGATTTAGCATTGTAGAGAGTGGAGCAACATTGTGGAGAAGGTCAATGAAGCTGGTGAAGGGCCTGGAGTTCAGGTCTTATGAGGAACGACTGAGGGAGCTGGGGCTGTTTAGTTTGGAGAAGAGGAGGCTCAGGGGAGCCCTTATCGCTCTCTTCAACTACCTGAAAGGAGGTTGGAGCAAGGGGGTGGCCAGTCTCTTCTCCCAAGTGATGAGCGATGGTACAAGAAGGAATGGCCTCAAGTTGCAGCAGGGGAAGTTCAGGCTGGATATCAGGAAATTTTTTTTTACAGAAAGGGAGGTCAGGCATTGGAACAGGCTGCCCATGGAAGTGGTGGAGTCACTGTCCCTGGAGGTGTTAAAAAAACATTTGGATGTGGCCCTTGGGGACATGGTTTAGCGGTGGACTTTGCAGTTCTGGGTTGATGGTTGGACTCGAGGATCTTGAAGGTCTTTTCCAGCCAGAGTGATTCTGATTCTATGTGTACAATGGTAGCACCCATGCTCTTACAAAAAAGACATACCGTTCTTTAGCAGACCATGAGTTCAAAAGGTTTGTTTATAATCTCACAGTAAATTTTAGCATATCGGTTGTTCGGTTTTTTTTTAATTCAGGGCTTTTCTTTTGTTCTTTTTTGTGTGGTTCTTTTTTTGCATTTTTTTTTCTTCTTTTTTATTTTTATAGTGAAAGAACCAAGTTAAACCCTCAGGGTTTTGGACCTACTGTCTCAAGGCTGAATGTAATATCTAATCTCTAAGCTCCTCTAGACAGCCTTTTTGAGTCCTGTTTTCCTGATGTAAAAACAAGGGACTCTGAGAAACAGACGACTAGTAACTTCTTTTCAGGGTGGTCATTTGGTTGTTTCTTGAATCAGTCAGCTTGAGATGCTTGAAAACAACTCAATGTATCTCCCCCAGAGGATACATATACATCACATCTCTGATCTGTCTAAGCTCCCTTGGCGTCTGTCCAGGAACATCCAGGTTTCCTGACTCATGGCAATGTACCCTGTCTGGTTGTACTTCATTAGCAGCAGCTCAAAAATCAGAACAGTATTCTGCTGTTGCATAAGCTTTTCCAAGCAGTAAACAATAACACCCCGCCACAAGATTTATTTAATTTATCTTGGAATTCAAGATCCAGAAGAGACTGTTGCTTATTATTTTCTTTAATGGCAACCCAGAAAGTCTGTAAGATGTTATTAGTTAATAAGTATTTTCAGGACAGCTGAGTATCTTATTAATTACGTGTTCTGAAAAAGAAGAATAAATGCTACAGAAACTACAAAAACACAATAATGTTTCTTCCAGCTGAGAAACATGGTGATGGTTTTTTATTGTTGTATCAATTTTGTCATCTTACGCACTAAAATGGTGAGGTAAACTTTAAGCTACAGAAGTAGAAAAGAATTCATAGGAAAAATTATGTTTTATAGGAGTAGAAACCTACTGTTAGTAAGTCCTATTCTAAATAGCTTTTCTTTACTTACACCTCAAGAATTTGTTTAAAGCATTTTAAAAGCAATAGCATTATCAACTGGCTCAAAGAAGTCTTCAAAATAAACAGTCCATGACTATTACTGGGGTTCATTAAAAGAAAGTTCTGTCTGACTCTAAAATCTATTTTGGAGCTACGACTGCTGCACACCCCTGCTTGTGGCATGATGCAGCTGCTCTTTCTTTAATATTTTTGCTGACAGCTACAGCTGACAGATAACATTTCAGTTCACCCCAACATCAACCCTATCTCAAGGCTCCCTTACTCAGATGGAAAATGCTGGCTTCTTCATGGCTTTACCTGTATCACAGTGCAACACTGTAACTAGGCAATCATTCATACTGGTCACTTGTCCTGGAGCACATAGAGATGGTGATGCATGAAAAAATAGTTTCAGGGAGCAAAGCCCAAAGATTAGAGAACCTGAGCAGAGTCTGTGAGAAGGGGATACAGGAAAAAAGTAACAACGTATTTTACAATACAGTCAGTCTCTAAAAGAATCACAGAATCATAGAACGGTTTGGATTGGAAGGGACCTTAAAGATCTCCTAGTTCCAACCCCCCTGCCATGGGCAGGGACACGTCCCACCAGACCAGGTTGCTCCAAGCCCCATCCAACCTGGCCTTGAACACTGCCAGGGAGGGGGCCGCCACAGCTTCTCTGGGCAACCTGTGCAAGTGTCTCACCACCCTCACAGGGAAGAATTTGTTCCGAATATCCAATCTAAATCTACCCTCTTCTAGTTTGAAACTGTTCCTCTTTGTCCTTGCACTCCATGCCCTTGTAAAATGTCCCTCTCCAGCTTTCCTGTAGGGACCTTCAGGTACTGAAAGGCTAAAAGACTGCAGTTAAAGTTTTCTTTTTATGATATACCAGAGGAGGTAGGAGTTTTCTATGGGAACATATAAGCAAAGTATCAGAGGATTTCACAGCTGTGGGCAGGGGCAGGCACAGCTCCAGCCTGTGTGAGGGTGGCAGGCAGGAATAGGGCTGCACTCAGGCCACGTGTTGGGGAAAGACATCAGTCACCCCTCGGCTACTAATGGCACTGGAGCAGCTCTTCTTCTTTCCCTTACTTCACTTACCCTCCCACACTCTAAGAAAATAGGCACCTGAATCTAGGAATAAAAATAATATTCCATATGTAGGTATGCAATATGTCCATTGATATTTTTAAAGCTACATCATTTGTCACTGTGTATCTTTATTATTGTAGTTTTAGTTATATTTTTATCATAGTTAATATAAAAAATATTTTGTCCATCTTAATGTATAATCCCCTAGCACACAGGCTTTGATTTCTTGATTCATAAACATTTTTATGTAATAATCAATCATTCAGTAATACTGTGGTGATTCACCCAAAAAAAGAACTTTTCATAAATGCAGCACTGTTCTCCTCCCAGACAGAAAACAAGAACATTTTACAGTACTCCCAGTTCTGCCCCTGAACCTCTGAAGTTGTAAGAGTGGAGAAGAAGGTGGAGGATAGGTTACAGATAGTAGCCAGCATGTAAGAAAGGGCCAAAGAAAAGTGGGAAAGAGGCATTGCTCAGTTAGTCCTTCAAAGGAATTCCTGGGAAAATTAATTATGATTAAGACTGTGCATATATCTGTACTTTTTTGATTGATGGCTGAATCTAAAATATAAAAATAAAAAAATACTTTGCTATGCTTTTTCAGGATTTGCAGTGAGGGCCATTAGTTTTTTGTTTGGATTAAATATTTAACAGCCTACAAAACACTGTTTTTATTATGGGGGTTTCCCAGCAAAATTGAAAGAACAGGAAGACAAGTGGGAGTTTGTAACCATGAAAAAAACAAACAAAACAACCCAGAAAGGAAATTATTAGAATATTTTATTGCTACAATATAGGGATTAAAACACAGTCTTCCACCTCCCAGGAAAATACTTTAAATACAAGGTATTCTGAGATGACTGCTTCACCCTTTACAGATAAAAAATGTCTACTTGGTATGAAATACTTAAATATTCACTCGGACAAGAGCTGACTCTTAGGATGACCCAAAGCTACATGCAAAGTCACAGAGTTGTTCTTAATCCCTGTGACCCAAAATTCACTCATTTGTACTCAAACATCCATTTTGAATCATGCAGACAATTTGAACAGTTTCTTTCTGTATAATAAGAACTCAAAACACTACTGGGCTTTGACATGGAGTTGGGACATGTGGAAAAAGAGGGCAAAGAAACCATTTTCTCATCAGTATTCTGCTTCACTTTTACAGTATCTCTGGCTTCTTGTGATGTTAGTGTCAGTCAAAAAAGGTTGGAAATAGCAAAAGGATCAGTTTCTGCAGTTCAGTTCATACATTCCATTTTCATTTTTTGTTTCTCTGAAACTTCAAATATGTAAAGGGTGAGGGTCAGGACGATGGAGCCAAGCTTTTTACAGTGACGACCAATGATAGGACAAGGGGCAATGGATGCAAACTGGAGCATAGGAGGTGCCATGTGAATATCAGGAAGAACTTTTTCACTGTGCGAGTGACAGAGCACTGGAACAGGCTGCCCAGAGAGGTTGTGGAGTCTCCTTCTCTGGAGACATTCAAAACCCGCCTGGATGCGTTCCTGTGTGATGTACTGTAGGTGAACCTGCTCTGGCAGGGGGGTTGGACTAGATGATCCTTCGAGGTCCCTTCCAACCCTAGAATTCTGTGATTCTGTGATTCTGTAATTTGACCCAAAGCAGCCTCAGAATACTCAAACCCATGCTTTTAGGCAGAATGAATTGTTTACTAAAGGAAACTGCCCAGCATACTTTCAACTTCAGGCTCTAATCATACTGTTCTGCTTCCAATCCCTCTCTGGTGGGAATCCCCAAGGGGCAAAGCATTGGCAGCAGGACAGATGCGTAGCTGTAACACCAGGGGCTAAGTGAGAAAAGCACATCCTTGAGCCTTTAGAGATAGTGCAAGTATCCCAGCCCTTCTCTAGGCCACAGGAACTGACATAGTGCTGAAGGATATTGGTATTAATCTCATATTCCCATTTCCCTCAATAGAGAGAACCTAAGCAAGCACAAAACCATCACTAAAAAAAATAAATCTACCAGTACAAAGAAATAATATAGTGTCATTATACTATGAAGAAAGTAGCAAGCCTAGGTCTTCTGTGAGTCCAGTGGTGAAATTGGATTATGTAGTCTTTGACAGTTTAAGATATACCTGGTGTAGGTACTGTTGTATTTTAATTTTGTTTTATTTTGTCTTCTTCGGTACAACTCTCCTTCCACAGGCTTCTCAAGGATGGCAAAAGCTCAATTATGTCATGCAGTTCAGTGAAATCATTTGGATTCTAACTCTGAGGAGCAGCATTTCATCTCTGTGACCCCTAAAATCAAAACAGTTTCTTTACGGAAACACTCCTGCCTTAAACAGCTTGCATTAAAACTCCATCGTAGTTAATAAGTCAAAATTCCCAAGGACATTGCAGAAAATTCTGGCAGAGTGCCAGATAGGTTCATCTTAAAAATGCTGTATTAGAACATTGCAGGCAGGAAAACATAAATTGCAGACATTATGTTATTTTTATATGTTTTCAAAGTGCTGCCAAAATAGGTCATTTACAGCTCAAATAAAGGAAAAACTTAGCAGGTTTGACTGAAACCATTATAAAGAATATTTAGAAATTTCTTAAGGCATCTTTGAGAATGCATTGTGTATTTCAGCTTACCAATCATGACCATCTCCTTTTTTCATGTACTTTCTAAGAAACTATGAAATCCACTGAGAATAAGATAGTGAAAGTCAGAACAGAATTGCTTCTGATGTTTCAGTGGCAATCAAAAACATATTAATTTATTTAATAAAAACTCTGGTTTTATTTTTAACATCTTTAAAAATGCTTCTTTTTGGACACAGACTGGAGAGAATGGGTTTGTTGATAGGCAGTCTTATCAACATAGGTACATTCTGAGTCTCATCTGTTTAATTCTAGAAAGAGAACTAGGTGGTCTAAGTCAACTGCTTCAGTAGCTTCCTCTTAAATCTTCTTTGTGAATCCTTCTTTAAAGTCATGAGAAAACTGGAAAATATCAATATGTTCCATCCAGATACTTTTGTGAGGGTGACATGATAAATCATCATCATTTCTGATTTAGAAACTATTCTGAAACTCTGTTAATAGAAGCATTTAAAGGATTTCTATTAGTCTCAAGTTTTGCATAATATTAACAAAATATATCTAATTAACTGGGAATTAGCAATACATAAAAATGGGAAGTATGAATGTGAGCAGATATTAAATGCTATATTAAAAGTCAGTTATGCCAATTGACTTCTAAAAGCAATGTTAAGCTAGGACATAGAAGAGAAGACATACTACAGAGCAAGCTGATAACTAGACTCCTATCTAAGTTTGCCTGACATTTTTCATTAAAAAATCTAGTCTTATATGAAGCCAAGTTGTTTACAGCTTTGCCAAACTTCAGTTATTCAGGCTGGATATCTGGCTAAGTCTGAATTGTTTTTGGAAGGTTCAACTAGAATGCTTCAAACATTTCCAAGAACGAGATGAGAGAAAGTTGTTGTTTGGCCATGTGAGAACAATCCCATAATGTTTTGCTGAAGAGCTTTAATGTCTCCATGTTCCAGAGCGATCTACTGAAATTCAGCTGGGGGACTGCTCCGTGGCAGTTCAGAATCGACTTTTGACATCCTTGTGAAAATTATGCCAGGCTAAGAGCCACTGAAAAATGTGGCACCGAGGATACCTGGTAGAAATTTGTAGCTAACTTCTCAGAACATATGCTGAAGCTGTCTCAGTGTCTCACACCCGGACTTGCAGAAACGCCATGCAAAGGTACAGGCCTGGGGAAGAGTGGCTGGAAAGCTGCCTGGCAGAAAAGGGTCTGGAGGTGCTGGTAGACAGCCGGCTGAACATGAGCCAGCAGTGTGCAGAAGTAGCCAAGAGGGCAAACAGCATCCTGACATGCATCAAAAATAGTGTGGCCAGCAGGACTAGGGAAGTAATAATCACCCTCTACTCAGCACTGTGAGGCTGCACCTGGAATACTGTGCTCAGTTCTGGGCCCCTCACTACAAGAAGGACATTGAGGTGCTGGAGTGGGTTCAGAGAAGGGCAACGAAGCTGGTGAAGGGCCTGGAGTTCAGGCCTTATGAGGAACGACTGAGGGAGCTGGGGCTATTTAGTTTGGAGAAGAGGAGGCTCAGGGGAGCCCTTATCGCTCTCTACAACTATCTGAAAGGAGGATGGAGCAAAGGGGTAGCCAGCCTCTTCTCCCAAGTGATGAGTGATGGTACAAGAAGGAATGGCCTCAAGTTGCAGCAGGGGAAGTTCAGGCTGGATATTAGAAAATATTTTTTTATGGAAAGGGTGGTCAGGCATTGGAACAGGCTGCCCAGGGAAGTGGTGGAGTCACCGTCCCTGGAGGTATTAAAAAAAACATTTGGATGTGGCCCCTGGGGACATGTTTTAGTGATGGATTTGTCAGTCCTGGGTTGATGGTTGGACTCGAGGATCTTGAAGGTCCTTTTCAACTGGAGTGATACTATGATTCTGTGATTCTATGATCTCACCTGTTACAGCTGGCTTATGCACATGCTATTTCCAGAGACCACCACTGTCTCAGGGCTACAGGGCTAAGTAATACTCTTTCCACAGTTACTTCTTCACCTCACACTACAGTGCTACATTGCAAAAACTGAAGTGAAGGATCTTGTTTCTTCTGTTTCAACAATACTTCCTCAGGAGAGCCTGTGTCATGGTGGGAAAAAAGGTGTGAACAGCATGATTGCCCTTGCTGCTAGGGAAGAACATTGGGAAGGAACAGCATTATGACAAGTCCTTATATGAAACCTTTGTACTTGTCAGTCAGAATCTCTTTGCTAGTGATAGGTATTGTCTATCACCTTTGCCTTGGGATGGAAACACTGTCTTTGGGAAGGCAGATGATAATCAGCAATCACACTGACACTATGCCGGTGTAAATATGCTTTTATTAGGAATTTATCTGGATCTTCAACTGACTCATTTGGAATCAGAATTATCTCAGCTCATATCTCGCTGTGGTCTGCAATTTGTGTCATTGCTCTGTTTGGCATTCACCACTGCAAGCCAGGCGAGCTGGACTACTTTCTGGGTCCCAGTGTCCGCCTCAGCTGACTTTCCAGCTGTGAGCTTTGGAAGTGATCATTTCCAATCCCTCTCTAACAGCTGTACTCTGTATGGCATCACATTTCCCCTTCAAAGCTGTCTTCTCAATTCTTCCCTTTGGATTTGGGGACAGGGCAGGCTCCTGAGACAATCTGCTCAACCTGCTTTACTTTTGGAGAAACAACTATGGCTGTTCCTCTCTCTGTTGCACTCCCCCTCAGGAATTCATTCCATCTGACTGTGCCATCTGTCTGAGTGCTTCTCATTTGCTTGCCCTCTCAAAAAACAGGGCTTTACAGTTCTGCTGCAGTTTTGCAGAGCAACTATACACGTTTCCACTTCTCACAGTTCTATCCTTGTTTGAAAACAATGTGGTAACAGGCTTACATAGACTGTTAAAAATTTATGGGTGACACTTTGGCCATGTCTGTTTTCAGGAAATTAGACAATGCCAACGCTGATTCTCTGAACTCAGTCCAGTTGTCACTGGCTGGTCATACCTACATTATTAAACTTCCTCAGTTTTCAAAACAGGTTGTCCGCCAGGGCTAATTCCTGAACCATTCCAGGAAGACCATTGGTTAGTCCATGTCAAAATTTTCACCCCCTGGCACTGTTTAATCTACTATTTTAGACATAATCCTCATGTCATACTCGTCTGAACACATCAAATGCCTAGGATCAGCTGAACAATCATATAAAACTCTTTCTGCATTATAAAGATGCATTTTATTATTACTGAATCAGACTTCTCTACGATTACAGATAGAGTGACTGCTTTCCAAGAATGTTTTGAACATCCAACACTAGAAAATTCTAGCATTGGAAAAAACTCTGTGGCGCATTTTTAAACTGATTTTTTTTTATTTGGTTCCTTAGGCATAATATTCCTCTGCACGCACCTTTGTTTTCTACTGTTCTGCTTCAAATGTCTGTTTCTTTGTTCTCCTTTCATTAGATGAGTGACAAAAAAAAAAAAGCAAAAACAAACAACCAGACCATTTTAATAAAACTCAGGGACCTATGTTTCCACCTGAACTATTGTAATTAATGAGTATAGCAGATGATACCTTGGTCAGATGAGTCAAAGCTAATAACACTTCATCGGGTTTTCTTAGTTCCTCATGGACAAACAGTGCTTAGAGCTGCAGGCAAAATTATGCACAGGATTTCACAGGACTATATCTTTTTCAAAAGGAAATGTGAGCAAGGAAAAAAAATGCCAGCAACAAAGCTTATTCTATCCGTATGTGTTTTTGGACGAATATCTTTTATTGAACAGCAGTTCAATGAGTAACATAAAAAACTCATACAGGCAATTCTAAGCTCTGTCAGAGAAGAGAATAATAAGAATTTCTTGATGCATCAATGGCTAAACAGTAAACAGCCAACAAACCTACCAGAAACTCAAATAACAACTTTGAACCCTTGACTTCAGCAGAATGGAGCACACAACTGTTACGTATCAGGCTGTGCAGGGCTTTCTGTACTGCTCCATGCAGAAGTAGAGCACAGGGGTTTGCAGCAGCTTGTAAAGATTTGATGCCAGCTGAACCCTTGGCCCTCATCTCCCGTGAAAAGACAGTGGTGGTGCCTTAAAGCCCCAGGAGTTGTTCTCACTGTTAGTGAAGCAGAACCTCAAAGGCAACTCCATCCTGAATTGATAGCATAAAGAAAGACCACCCTTCTTCTTGTATAAGTTTCCAGTGTCACAGTGCATGTTTTGTTAAAATTAGAAATTAATATATCACAATTTTAAAGCAAACCAAAAGGACTTTTATCTGCCAACATCCTCCTTCAAATCCTTCTCCAAGAGCTGATGAAATCATCTGACATAAAGCAGAGCAGAGGCTGCATTCTTTATAGAGCTTTGAATGATGTGTGTTTTACCAGCTCATCCATGAGAAAGGGATTCTCGAACAAAATGGCTAAGCAGAAGAAGCAATAATTTAAAAAATATGTTTATGTGAAATTTTAGTTGTGACATGCACGGTGAACATTGCTCATTATTTCAGATATCAGATGCAATTGAATTGCAACTAAGATGCAATTCAATACACTTTTAAATTGTAGCTCTTAACACATAATTTATATTTCCAGTACTTTTATCTTGAATAGTCTTTCTGGCTTATGAAAAAATTAGATACAGATTGTTTAAAAACTGGCAATTCCAGCAGTAATTCAGCCGAAAAGTTTCTGAGGAACAACTTTTACATCAATAAAGCTAAATCTCTAAATATACGTAAGAAAAAGATTCCTGATATTCAAGATATTCACCTTTAATTTTAGGTGCTTGAGACATTACTGAAAGCTTAAATATATTACTGAAGAGAGTGCTGTGACATCTGAGCCATGGCATGCAACTCATTCACATGCCCAGTGACAAACAGCATGCTCTGCCCTTCTTTCTGTCCACAGGAAGATTTGGTTTTGGATTTAATTTAAGGGTGAGACAAGTTCTTTTGAGATAACATTTTGCAGTTCCCGTTGGTCTGTTCTTATTTGTAGGCCCATTAAATACTGTTTTGGAAGGACAACTTTCTCATTTGAACTGCTAAGTAATGGCAACAATTTTTTTGTGGTTTAAGATTAACGTAAGCCAGTTTCAGAGCACCTGCACGGAGATATTATGATTTTTGTGTAATTCAGCTGAGGATACAGTTAAATTGTGTTGTTGCAGAGTATGAATTACTGGTTTTCTTCTAAAATAAAGTCTCTTGCATTCAGACAATAAAGGAAACGTAACCTTTGAAGTCAAAACAATTCAATAAAAGCATCCTTGATGAGATAAAAATACGTTTTTCATGTCAGAACTACAGTGGGATAAAGCAGCCTGATTTCAACGGCTCTAGCCAAGCCATAGTAATTTAAAATGGCTGAGCATCAAGTCCTTCAGTTTTAGCTCTATGTCCTGTCATAAGAAAAGAGATGAAAAAAAGAGACATTTACTATATTAGTAGTAAGCCACAGACTATTTTTCCCAAGGTGAGGTTTAAGCCTTGCACTTTCTCTGCACCAGCCCCTGCAATTCAATCAGCTGTAGGGAACTCCACAGCATAGTTTGTGGCAGCTGGGAACTGCATTTGTGCTTTGTTCTGGGCAAGCAAACCAACCAAACAACACACCAATCAGTAGCTGAAAGCTAGCTGGGGAGAGCAAATCCAGGGCGAGAATTTGAAACTTGCCCTCAGCGTTCTCCCTGCCTCCAGCTATTTTCAGTTTAAGAGAGTGCCTGAGCCTGATGTGGTTTATCTGATTAACAACCAGAAGTATTTCATCCAAGTATTTCTACTGTCTCCCTCCAAGCCATGTTAACTTCTGCAACCACAGACAAGGCGTTCTGCAGATCTGCTGTTCAATGTATGAAGAACCACTCTGTTCTGTTTGTCAGTGGAGACTGCTTCAAAGCCTGTGTAAAGCAAAAATAATCAGCAAAAGAGAGCAGGTTCCAGGACATGACAGGAGCACAGACTGGTTTTCTACTAGAACTCTATGGGTTTGAAAGACAACAAAGTCACCCACCCTCCTGGCTTCCTTCCCAGACACAGCCAGGACAGGAAGCTGTCAACACCAGAGCCCTGCAGACCCCAGCTCCTCAAACTGTGGATGAGCAAGGAAGGGTGAAGGCAAACACTCTCTGACTGCTGCAATGCACAGAAATGATCTGATAACTCCAGGAGATTCTTGAGAACAGTTTTGCCTCTCACAGCAAATGAATAAAAAATCTGCACATGATATTGCTGCCCAGGGGTCTAGATCTAGAATTAGTGCCATAAACTTTGTGACCACCACCAGACTGTTTCTCCCTAATATTTCAGAGAAGCACAGAAACCAGCAGTCCTTAGGGAGGCTCTACTATACTTATACCAGTCATAACCGAGACCCAAAACCTATGATGCTGGAGATTCCTTAGTGAAGCCATCTCTCGTATCTGATAAACAAACCTGAACAAAATAGTGTGGCCCATTAGGATTTTTGCAGACACCTTTCAGGGCTCCAACATTTCCTTGTTGACTCACTTATGAAATAAGTTAATGATCTTTGCCTTGTCAGTGATTGGCAGCTCTGCGTAGGATCTGCATGCAAGATACCACAGTGCTTTTGTCACGTGAATAAACGTCTGTTAGGAATCCCACCACAACCACTAATTTATTCCATATAAACAGCAGAGCAATGAGAAATGAGAAAATACAGGCTCCTGTTTACTACCAACCTGGCCTTCCATCACACAAGCACATTTAAGTGCTGCGTTTTGATCAGTTCTTACTGAGCGAAGCAGTCATGCTTAAGTCATGTTTTCTAAATAAATGCGTTGAGTAGTTACCACTTCCACTGAACATGGAGAGGATTTAATTTATGGATTGGTGAAATCAGACTGTTTACACAGTAAAGCACATACTAAGCATTGGGGAAAATGCAGAAAATGCCTAACCGTCTTGGTTTTTTGCATCAGTCTTTAAGAATAAACTGTAAATTTTCAACTGAATATTAGCATAATTCAACATATTACTGTTTTAGAACTATGTTGCTATATTTACTATAAAATGGTGGAAAAGAGATTGGGAATTATGCTTTAAATTACTAAGTGACACAGTGATTTATGTTACTTTTAATGTGGGAGGAAGAAAAGAATTAGCAGTCTGATGGCAAATAAAACTTGACTAATCAAAGGAGTACATTTTTTAAAAAAAAATTGAATTACTGATGCACAAATTCAGAATTTAGTGTCAGAAAGTATGTAACTTTCCTTTCGAATATTGATCAAGTTATCTCTTTAAAATAGTGAGAACATTTCCACCCTGTATGAAAAAAGTCTTCAGAACAGGAAAAACTTTTTCACTGTGCGAGTGACAGAGCACTGGAACAGGCTGCCCAGAGAGGTTGTGGAGTCTCCTTCACTGGAGACATTCAAAACCCGCCTGGATGCGTTCCTGTGTGATGTACTCTAGATGACCCTGCTCTGGCGGGGGGGTGGACTAGATGATCTTTCGAGGTCCCTTCCAACCCCTTAGATTCTGTGATTCTGTGATTCTGTAACATCAGCCTTCTGAAAACCCATCAGTCTCCATTTATTCATGGCCAATTTGTTCCTGAAAGTGTTCAGACCACATGGACAGCTTCTGTTCAAATCAAGGACTACTTTTTTTTGCTTGGGGCAAAAGTAGAAGTTTAAGGAGGAAACAAGACTGTTTTGATGTATATTGTACTGGTTTGGCAAACGGCCAGGCCAAGCCACAAACCAGAGTTCTGTTTCTATCACTCCCCCTCCGAGAAAAAAAAAAAAGAAGGGGAGTAAGGAAGAACCGGCTCAGGTTGGAAATTGAAAACTATAACAAATTTAATGGCACAGGGAGAAAGAGTAACAGGTGGGGAAAAAGGGAAAATGCATATATACAAATATATACAACCCGAGCTCCGATGACCGGCGGTACAAGCTGCTGAAAGGTCCTTCACTGCAAAGCCGATGGGGGTAGAAAAGAGTCCAAAAACCAGCACTCGGTGCAGTTGGAGTGCTGCAGACCATGTGGCAAAGCTGGTAACCAAATCTGGGCCTTCTTTGTGCTGACTCCACATGGCGATCAGCAGGCAAGGAAAGCGTGGCAGCAGAGAGAAAAGACCAAAAGACCACGAGGGCAAGAGACCAAGAGGGAGACACTCAGAGAGGAGACTCAGAGAGGAGACCAAGAGCCAGAGAGGAGAAAGACTCAAGCCAGAGAGGGGACTGCAGGCCCCCCCCCTGCCCCATCCTCCTGGCTTTTATAGAGTCTGGCGGGAAATGGGTGGAATACTGAACCTGACACCTGATACCTGACACCCAGACCCTTTTCATAACAGGGGCCTAAACTCCACCCCTTATTCATTGGGTCCTGGCAGCAAAAGCCAATAAGATTTTTGCCTGCCCCTTTCAAACCATGACATATATACATCATATGGACTGCTGAGGTAAATCAGGAACTTGAAAAACGCGTATCATTCCTGAATGAATCCTTAAAAATATATAATGGGATTAGAAACAATTAGAAACAGAGGGTATGATGAGAATCACTAGCATTATCAGAGTCAAAGTGAAACTGTGATTGCTCAGTTGAGAGAAAAAGTGTAAAGGAAAGATGTCAAATAAGAGGAGGCTGGAGAACATGAATGGATGTTCCTTCACAATGCATAAGTAATCTTGTATATGGTAAATGCAAAAGGCAACAAAATTAAAATGAAAAAGAGCATGTAAAGCCACATAGACAAACACATATGTAAATTGGTGCTTGATTTTCACGATGTTTAATTAAAGCCAGAAGCTTAGAATGCTTTCAAAACAATTTTTATATAAGCTAGGAAAAGACAATGGAAGTCAATAATTCAGATCCTAAGCCATCCGTTAGTTGATGACAATGGAAAAGTGTTTTCTATTCTACTCAATCCTTTCTTCCTGAGGATCTAATTCTGAATCTGAAAGGCTGAAATTAGCATTGTTCTCAGGAAACCAGTGAGAGAATTTTAAATTCACTGGCTAAGAAAGCAAACTGCTAATAACATAACCAGAAAAATGGATACTAGATTTATGAAGCTGCCTTTGGTGGAATTAGACTATGATGCTATTAATTGCCATAAGATATAATCTCATAGTAATGTTTTGGGCATCTTCCTAGTAAAATTCGCCCTCACTATACTAGTACATTTTATATGAAGATAGTGTACTGGTATTTCTATCAAAATTTCAAATAGGAACTACAGGAAAGTGAAAATTTGCATAGTTCCATCATGGCCATAATTTTGTCCCATTCAGGGGAGGAGGGACTTTCTGTGTGTATGTGTGTATGTCTGTGCATTTAGACAGAAGCACTTTCTGTAAATGATTGATTTTTATGTAAACATTTTCTTGCTTTTGGTGAAAGTAGATTTTTTTCCAAACATTCTTTTTACCCAAGAANTTTCTATCAAAATTTCAAATAGGAACTACAGGAAAGTGAAAATTTGCATAGTTCCATCATGGCCATAATTTTGTCCCATTCAGGGGAGGAGGGACTTTCTGTGTGTATGTGTGTATGTCTGTGCATTTAGACAGAAGCACTTTCTGTAAATGATTGATTTTTATGTAAACATTTTCTTGCTTTTGGTGAAAGTAGATTTTTTTCCAAACATTCTTTTTACCCAAGAAATTTCCTACTTTGTAGATGTTCATGGATTTTTACTTCACGTCCAGCATAAACAATCTTTTAAGCATGAAAAAACTACTGAAGTTCTATAAAGTATCTCCAAAACCAGACGGCTCTGTTTTTAACAAAATGTCTTTCCTCTCACGTGTACGACCCGTCCTATGACCAAAGTAAATGAGAAACAATCATAATTCTGTTCCTTTGGCTAAATCTTTTGGATCCCCTCCAACATAAAATGCATTAGCACAAAAATGTACTTGTCCTTAATTAATCTATAGCTTGGAGCAGAATACCATAAATAGCAGTTGAACTTCAGTAGCAAAGGTTTTCAAGTCATAGATAAAATACTGTATAAAATTTATGATAAACCTCAACAGTACTAGGGGACAAGTAGAACTAATTATCAATAATCTCAGGAATTTCAGTGATGGACAACTGAATGTAAAAGATGTTGATTTTGTAATACATTTGGGTTCTATTGAATTTATTGTCATTGTGGGAGAGAAAATTATTTAAGTTTTACCACTACCCTGAAGAAATACACTTACTAAACTGAACTATTTAGTTGGGGTTTTTGACTTGTTTTTTTTTAAATAGCTTCAAGCATATAATGTATGCTGGCATATCTTGTTCTGAAGCATGCATTGTTGAAGGTTACAGCATCTGCATGACATACTATAGCTTTATACCGGAACACAGGACTGGAAAGGACCTAATGGGTCATCAAATCTGTTGTCCTAATACTGCAGGAAGTCTGTTTTTAATGTCCTTCATAAATTTATCAAGTTCCACCGAGAATGCAGTTAGGATTTTTGCTGCTGTTACAACTGGAAAATTGTTCCTAAATCTCCTTGCTCCAAGTGAGAACCTGTTTCTGGTTTCTAGCATAGATTAAATTCTGCCCAATCTGTGCCAATGGGTTCCCTTGCCAACATTGTTATTTAGTTTAAATGGCTCTCCCATCTCCCTGATGCTTGCCTCCATGATATATTTATAGACAGCAACTGGATCCCTCAACTGCCTTTATTTTGCTAAGCTAAGCAAGCCAAGCTCTTCATTCTGTCTTCTCATATGATAGATTCTCCATTCCCCTGATCACCCTAGAAGTCCATCTTTGTACCTGAACAAGTCTGAGGTAATGTGCTACAAATCACAAAGTACAACAGTCTTGTATAATAGCTTAATAAAAGAAACCATAGCAAACAGAGTAATAATTTCAGGCTTGCAAGGATGTGCTGTGCCAAATATTTAGGAGGTTGTGTAAAGGTTTAAAAATCTTCTAAGGGGATCTTTATTAGAAATCATGTTGTTTTTTTCCTAAGTTGTTGATTGAAGTTACAGTATGAAAGATTTTAGAATTTTAATAAAAAGCTGAGAAATCAACAAAAATTATGATTTGGTTGAGACCTTTGACCAGCATAATATGCAGTTGATTAGATTTGTGACAGTAATCATTGAAGAAATGGGCCTGGCATTTTGAAAGTTTGTTTGACAATAAGAACTGACAAAATTCTTATGAACACAGTATAATATGTGATGAATCTTTCCTGGAGAAGTCACAATTACACTCACATGTTGTCTTTAAGAAATTTCAATGGCAGAGTTCAGAGGGTTAGCTGGACTAAGCTCTGCAGAGTGTTCCTGTGTGAGCCACTGGAAAGCAGAAGAGAATATGGGGACAACTGATCCCACCACTTCCCAAGACCACAGAGAAAAGGATATTTGGTCAAATCCAGTATCCCCTGGTCCCTTGTGCCACAGCTTCTTGGAAAAGTCCAGGAAACTCCTCACTCCCAGCTGCTGAGGCTGTGACAGAAATATTTTTTAGCTGTTTTATTTTTAATCCTTACTGAGTTAATAGTTTAATCATGTTTCAAGGGGAGCTCCATACAGAAACTCTTTCCCAGTTGTGCTGAGCCTGCCATCCCAGGGCTTGGGATCACAATCACTGGAATACAGGATGCCTCTGTTAGTGTGGAGGAGAGACATTGTTGGGTTGGGAGTGTGATTTGTTTTCCTACAACCCTTCTTCTCACAGGAATAAACACACTTATTTTTTTTTAGCTTTTCTCTGTCCTGTAGCATAAGGAAAAAAAAGCTTTTGTAATACACTATAGGAAAAGAGCAGCACAAATTTAATCTGGTACATGCACACATGAAGATCAATGAAAACGAAAAACTATTAAAATACAAGCAATTTCTTACACAAGAGAAAAGGGGAATTCAAACAGGCAATTAAATAATTAAGGAAATACATGTCCGGGCACTGCATGAGTGGCTGCTCCTTGGGTCCTGGGAGCAAGGGGAATTCCCATGGGGACCAGTGGTGCTCCCTGGGCATCAGGCACTTTCCTGGGGATGCGAATAGGCCAGGGGCAGGATGATTCCAGCTCAGTGGGGCCCATGGCTGGGCAGAGCAGGACTGCAGGGAGCTGGAAACCAGTCCTGCTGCAGCAATGCTGGGGCAGGAGCTGATGGCTGACGTGAGGTCCTGGGCCCTCAGGGCCCTGGCAATACATTAAATGGAAGTGTAATTCTAACGAACATTTCTGACAAGTGATCATTCTGATGATGATCAAATATTTGATTTGATAGTGGAAGTCTCACACGCTGCCTGACCCCATGGTGGCCTGTGGGCCGTGGGAAGTAGGTACCATTTCATGCATCCCAAAGCCTTCTCCAGTGATGCTGGTGGGGCATAGGCTGCTTGCCAAAATCAGCTCCAGCTTGTGTCATGTTCTGACTAGCTGTGAATAGCCAGACCCTCACAGTGTCCCACCAGACTGTCCGTCCAGAAAGACTTGCCCTTTGTTGTACCACCCTCAGTGGGGCAGCTGGGGCTTGGAGCTGCAAGGGAGTGAAAAGCAGCTTTAAAAGCTCTTTCCTTTCCCTGGTTGTTCCTTTGAGGATCCTGGGAACTGTGGCTTTTAGATCGATAGGAAGATGAGGACTTTTATCAAAGTTGTCATTAGGGTATCTTGGCCGGCCTGCCAAAGAAAACTTCAGCTTTCCTTCTGCTAAGTTTGGTTCACTGATGGTTCATTGAGGGAAAGGGTGTAGTGTATGTGTATGTGAGTGAGAAAAGCTGAGAGGCTTTCTCCAGAACAGATCTACAATTAATAGCTTTATATTACTGCACTGAGAGTAACAAACAAAAATTATTGTATTTAGTACACGTGATTAAAATTCTCAACAGCTGGCATGGAAAAAAACACCAAAGAGGCATCCTGCTTTGCCAAGGGCTGTGATGTTATAATAGCCCTGTTAGGTTAAAGATGCTCGCGAGGCAGTCTGCAAGCAAAGCTACTTCTTTCATTAGTCTAACGGGTGTTCAGGAGTGCTTTTGATGTACCTGTGTGATGGCTGTGAATGAAATACCAGCTTTATTCAAGTCAGTGGCAAAATCCCATGGGCTTTTCAGTACAACACAATATTGTATAATGGAGAGTATTTTAGTTAAATGCAGTGATATTCATCCTGATTGTTTCTTTTCATCACCATATTTACTGTGGCATCACTTAATTAAAAGGGAGAATAAGGTACGTGTAGGCATAAATATGATCTCAAGATATTTTAAAGTTTAATGAATAAAGGTTTTCCAGCGTAGTTAGTGTAAAATATTTACCTTATCCTGCTGGTTGGTAAAACATCAGAGGATCTAAATTGCTCAAGTCCTAACAGTGTTCCATGATGTCTCCTCTTGGGAAGATTTAGGTTTAGTTACTACACTTGCAAGATGACTTTAAAACAATGTATAGTGGAGGAAAAGTACTCTTAAGGGCCTATTTTTAAACGATGTCTCCTGTGAGCAAGGTGTCTACAAATCTTGAACAACGCCACTCTTTTTGGGTTGAGTACCTCAGATTTTAGTCTCATTTAGACTGATGAAAATTCAGAGTAATTTCTTTAAACTCAGAAAAGTCAAGACAAATGAGGTCAGAATTTGACCCATTAACCTTGGCCCACCTTTTTTGTAATCTTTAAAATTAGTATAAGCTGTTTGACAGGAAGCTATTCTTTGCTTCTTATACTTTGTGAAGTGTACTGGAAATGAAGATCTTCATTGTGAAAACATGGCTCACTTTCTTTTATTAGCTCTAGATAGTTGCATATTAACTTTTAAAGACAATAGTCTTCATCCTTGCTCTGTTCAAATTAATCAGAACGCTCTCACTGACTTCTTTATAGGACAAACTTCTTTCAGGGCAAAGAATTATTTCCTGTAAATCCCATTGCCTCATACAAATTATCTCTGCTTTGCCTCTTGTAAACTGTCATGCCAGATGTGATTCAGACCTTGTGGGTATAACAGTGTGATAACCTGAATTCTTGTGCTTATAGGTAATGCTTTTGACTATTAAAAAATAAATAGATAGATGGATAATTGTTCAATTTTCTTCTAGAACTATCTGTTCAAGATTGACGTTTCCTAAATAAATTTTCAAAAAATTTATTTATTGATAAAATAATATGCTTGTGTTTTTTTCCTATAAAGCCAAGTTTTACTTGATGTGTTTGCACCAACTTAACTGTGATTACAGCTGGTTAAGATTTCATTATTGTATCTATCCTTGTTTTGTTCATAATCCGATAAATCTCATTCTTTCAATTCAGAGCAAGGACAAAAAAAATATTGCAAATACCACCTTGGTATTTATTATTTGCAAGATTCGCATACAGTTTGTTCAAAAATAGGGGGAAAATGTGCCATCCACTGTTCTAACTGCTATTAACTGATACACCACAGTAGTCTTGCTTTATTTCTTAAATGGCAGTGTCCCTAATATGACTACATTGTTATTAGGAGAACTATATAAATGATTTAAATAACAGTTAGTCTGTAGAGTTTTACAAAATTGTTACTGTTTTCTTTGAAAAGATTTCAAACAAAAAAAAAAAAATTTCAAAGCTTTCTAGAACACCATGTTCTCCTTGATCAAATGTCAAAGGAAAGACCTCCATGGTTCCACAGCTCTCAAAAGCTCTCCAGCATCACCACTCCCGTCACTGAGCTTGCCTGGACACATCACTGCTCAGATCCATTGGCTCTGATCTTTCCATTCTAGCTGTTTCTGAAGTGGGTTTGACCTCCCAAACTTTGCATATACCATAATCGTGCTGCACAGTAGAGAAGGTCAGGGCAGAATCCAGGGGATCCACAAGGTGAATTCAAATTCTGAATGTTTATGCAAACGAATCAAATGCCCGAATGAGCTTTTATCAACATGAGACCCTGCCTCCCTCCAGTGTTATGGCTCTGTTCCCCACATGCCCTGCAGCATCCCCAGCTTTCCAGTACCAATGGTCCCAGTTCCCTTCATGTCTGCTATACCCCCACGATATTTGGAGTTTTCACCATGTCCCCAGCCTTCTTTTGCTTTGTGAGCTGTGCAAGAAACTGGTCTACAGCTTTTGCTGTCCTGTGGATTGCCCAGCTTACCCGCAAAGGGAGTCATGCATTCTCACTGAGTAGCTAGAAGCCTGCAGGCTGCATGCAGTGTGACTAATAGATGGTCCAAGCTGGACACGTTACTCCTCTGCTGTCATTTTGGCACTTCATTGCATTGTATATATACTGCAGAACTAGTTACTCAATGAGGAGCCCAGCACATTACCTACCATCTTTTTCTTTCTTTCGTTTCAGCTGGGTTTTTTTGAATGGTGTGGACTGTTACATTAAAGCAGAAAGGTGCAACTTGTGGTGTCAGCTCTTAGGAGGCAGCAGGAGTGTGAGGTTTTACCAGCTGGGTTGGTATACTGTATCATACCTGCAAATGTGTTGCCTAGTCTATTCTGGATTCTACAGGTCTTTGTGCTCTCTCATGGCTTTGGAGACACATCGATAAAGTCAGTGGGAATCTCTACATTAAAAATATAAGTATTGTCAAGCCACTTTGTCTGGAAGTTTGTATTTTCTAGCTTGCCTGCTGGTTGGCAGGCAGAGCAAGCAGAACATGCTGCTTCTCACTTTGTCTTTGTGTGCAGCCCCTGAGCCTTATCTTTTCTCTAGGGAGCAGCAGGGACACCAGTCAGCCTCAGGTGGGAGCAGCAGAGTGATGGCACAGGGACACCTCCATCCTCGACTCCCTCCTTTCCTCTCTGGACCTATATTCTAGTGAAGTCGCTGCCCTGGAAGCATCCCTTGGCACAGGTATTACTCCACACCGTGACACACAGGAGCTTCCAGGCAGAGCCATGCTCCTAAATGAATAACATTCAGGAGATGCTGTTGTAATAGCATGGCTGGAAAACATTGTTTGAGCTTCCTGCAGATGTCAGCTCCAGGAAGTGGCCAAAATTACTTCTGTTTTCTCTTGCATTTCAAAGGTTCATCTGATCTGCAGAGCTGTCAAAACCCTCAGGGACTATTGAGGATTACCAAAGGCCATCCTGAATGTACATTATTTTCCCTGAAATTATTTAGCATAATGAGGTAATAATAAGCATCCTGAGTTAACAAGTTAGCATAGTGAGGTACTCTGCAACAGGGACTGCTGCCTCTTACTACCATACATGTTGTCTCACTATATTTGTCTAGGATTTTGCATGTCTTTTAAAAGCCTAGTATCACATTTGTTATACAGTAATCTTTATTTCCAGTTTTAAAACACCTCACAGAGCTGGAAGATACTTTGAAATTGTGAACCCAGCTCCAAAACTGGTGAACACTGCCTGATTTTATAAAAATGTCACAACTTTAAGCCCAATATCATATTGTATTTTAAAATGTCTGACTCATTTGGAAAGCTTGGGATTGTCTATATTAATTATGACCCCAGAAGATCTGTCTCAACAGTAAGAAAGCAATTCCATTTGTAGTCAAGGACTGCAAACACAATCTTCTTGGAACTGAAAGTTGTACATTGTGCAATTTTTATGGCTTGCATAGCTTTTCTATTTTTAGTTGGTTGAAACCTGCAATTCATCATATAATCCTTCTTAAATTGTCATTCATAATGCTAATTCCCATTAGCTTGGCATAAATGAGTTATTTTCTTTCTTAAATTTTTATAGTTACTATTTGACCTAACAATGTTATACAAAGAAAACTTAATTTTTCTCTGATAAAGAGTAGATGTGAGTATAAACTGTTAATGATGTGTTTCTAGTTATGGAATTTAAAAAGAAAATTATAAAAAACCCACAGTATTTTCTTTTTTATTTAAAAGTATGCATGCTTTGTGAAATCAAATAACAATTCCATTACTTGAACAAACCATTTATTTAATCCTCCACCTTTACAGGCATTTGGAAAAGTTTCTCTGAGGTTTAGGAAAGCCTAATAAAATTTCACTTTTCAGCTTTTTTGAAGATACAATGGGAAGAACAATTCTGGGTTCTTCCTTTCTAGTATTGCATCTTTAGGGTATGAGAAATCAGTCAGTGACAAGTATTTATACAGAACTTTCCAGCCTTGTTCTTGCTTACTTAAATAGAGATAACGTCATGTATTTGGCTACCTGTAGAAATTGTTTGCGCAACATTACTTCATACTCTGGCTGAGCAGAGGGAAGGGGAGCTAAGCTTGCTGCTGGCACACCAGTTCATGACATCTGTGCCATAATATAATAAAGATTTTTTTGCAAGCATGACAGCTACTTTAGGTCAAGCACATGGCAAACTCCCATCTGTACACAGACTTTCTGAGTATTGCCATTTCATACCAAATCAGTTTTGCAGTTCTAGAATTGAATGACAAACTGCTGACTCATTTTTTTTAATTAATGCTGTTTGTTTGACATACACTCGATGATGTTCTACTGGATGAATTTGAAAGATATAGTACCAGATTTGGACATTAACTTTGATTAAATGAGTTACAGAACTTTTTTGTTCTGTAATATGTAATATCTGGAGGTAAATATTTTTTGGGGGGTTTTGACTGAGTTTAATAATTTCTCTAAGACAATGACATACAAATCCTAAAGCACTGTGCTCATAAAAGAAAATCTGAAAGTGTAACTGAAAAGAAATTAATATGAATTGACATTTAATTTTATTTCCTAACTAATAAATATTTTAATAATCAACAAAAGTATATATTCCTCAAATTACATTTAGTTTAGCAGAGTCTTTTAGGTTTAAAGATATAAAATATTCTTAATAATTTGGTAAGAAAGTACTTATTCAACATGAGGATTTTGTCTTGACTTTTCTGAAAGTCTTGTGAAGTATTCTCAATATACGTGCAGTGGAGGCTCAGCCAGATGGTCTGAGCTTGCTTTTTCTGGACAGCTGTGCTTACCAGTCAGCTACTGGGTTCTCTGGAGAGCTGCCCTTTAACTTTCGGCTGGGCAGGTCTGAAAAAAACTCTTGCATCTCTGAAACACATAGGGAAGTGGCTGCCCAGGCAGTTCAGGGTCTGACTTGCTCCATGCAGAGCTGCCAATAGCAACCACAGCAGGTCCTTGTCAAGGCCATGGATCCACCACACATGCACAGGAGAAGCAGCCCAAAGTAATTTCTCACTAACCTAAACTTCCTTGAACACAGCTGAAAAATATTTGAGTAAACAAATAAATAATGCTGAGACATTACGTAACTGCTGGGTCAGACAGTTTTTCACTAAATAAAGAGAAACAGTAATTTCTCTATTTATATTCTTCTTTCTTACCCAATTTTTTACCTAATTTACCAATCATATGCCATCTATATATGCCTCTCCCTTTTTTTGTTTGGATGATGACCAATCTTTCTGGCATTATTGTGAAAAGTGCAATCAGTCTTTTAAAATTGCATTGAGAGACCCAGCAATGCCTTAAAATTTAGAGGCAATGACCAATTCCCTTCAACACTGAGACCCACATTGCTATTCTGTCATCCAACTCTTCATAGGAAATAGGAACTTGAAAATTTTACAATTATTTTTTTTTCCAGATTTACTTTAATTACTAAAAATTAATGTCTAGTTTCACTTGCTCTAACTAAAAGAAAGCTGACATAGATCCATTGTTTATTGCTGTTTCTTTAATTACTTGGTTTGGGCAATAATGGCCAAATTTCCACCAATTTTCCTCCCAAGAAAGAGAGTTCAGCACAAGGAGTTGTGGCGGGAGAGTAAAATGAGCTCTTCCCAGTTAGGTAGCAGAGTAAGGGTGAGATTTTGACTCTTTTCAATACTTTTTAGAAATACTGGGTCCTCTGCTCCTCTTGGACACAAGTGTCCCTGCGGCAGCCCAACAACACAAATCACTTGAGTTTGCGACTTCATTAACACAAAATTGGCAGGGTTGGTTACAGCAGGGACTGTGAGGCGTAGGCACGGTCCCACAGACTCTGTTATGTTCTAACATTTGCCACCAAGTGTGGCACTGTGTCAGATGCTGATAACGAGGTGCCAAATACCTGGTATCACCTCCCCACCCAACAGAAAAATCGGCCTTTGTGAGGAAGCATTTATGGATCCAGTGGCAGTTTATCAGTCAGCTAACTGAAGTGCCCACATGAGGGACACAACCACTTTAGAGAGGTCAGAGGGTAAAACTGGGACCTCCCAGCTCTTCCAGGGGCAGGATGCAGCAGTATCCTCCAGCCATGTCCTCTCAAGGGAAGGCTGGAGCAGCACCGTCCACTGCCCAGCACCTTTTTCCATGAAAAGAAAATCAGGGGATGCTTTCCTTGATAGACAGGAGCCATGGTGGGTTTCAGCAGTGATCACTGGAGTTGCATGACGGAGGAGGACAGGCCTGAAGTCTTAATCTAGCCTCAGAGAGCTCGGGCTCCATTTCAAAGGCACTGCAGATCATGGATGAAACCTAAATTCCTAGCTCAGACACACAAGTGAGATACATAAAGCTGAACAGTGTGAATTTGTGCCAGTGCAGATGATTTTATCTTCATGCAAGCTTGTAAAACACCCACTCTGTTTGTAGGAGCTCTTTTTAATGTCTTTCCATGGCTCTGAACTGAAATTACTTTCTAAGAAAATCAGCTAAAAATCTTTTACCCTATCCTAGTGGAAAAAAAGAAAGTTCAACATTTTTTAAAAAGTTAAGTAGGGTAGGGTGTTTGGCTAGTTGCAACAAGACAAACACAAGTCACTTGGATTTTATCTCTGTTTAAATTGGACTTGAAAAAGTCACAGACATTAAAGCAACTTGAATCTGGGAGCAGGTAATTTTAGTTATGTTAATGCAAGACCAAACCCATGCAGGGATATTTATTTGCTTCTTCCTTCTCTGTTCCTTCCCTACTTAAAGTAGCTATATTACGTTTCCAGTTTAGCCTGACTTTTTTGCTTTAACTACAAAGCCAGGTGAAGATTACAGCAGATTAACATTGACACGCTGTTCAAAAATGATCAAAACCAGCTCAACCTGTAGATGCAGGATAACTCTTTAAATTCATTCTTTTCAAGTGAAGCAATTTTCAAGGGATTTTGAAACCAAGACATTAGAAGAGGCTTGTAAATATGGTTTCTATAAATGAAAGAAGTTAAAGTGGATGAGGCTGTTTTGCATGCTCAGGTGAGGTATCTACAGGGTTTTGTGCTGCTCCCTGCCAGCGTGAGGCATTGGTATTATTTAAATCAGTTAGGCTGAAATTTACTACTTCACTTTCTTTGCCACAAGTTCTGAAGTCAGTGGAAAACATACAGGATTACCAGGAAATAATGACAGTCTCTGGGCTGGCACTGCCAGGAATGAAGTAAGACTCTCCTTTCCTTCTACCTCTCTACAAGTGAAGGCCAGGGCTTTGAATAATGCAAGGGCCACTCTGGAGCCTGGACGTGCTAGTTCTCTTATCAGTGACATGAAGCAGAAGAGCTCAGAGTTTGTCCCAAGCCCAGCAAAAGCCTGGTGTGAAGTGGGGATGCTGGGCAACCTCTCACGCTGCTTCAGCTACCCTGTCTCCTCCTGACCCGTGCTGAACTGCTCTTTCTCCAGACCACCCTTCAGTAGCGACTCACAAATATGCCTCTAGAATATGTAACATATTTCTGCATGACTCGATCTATCTTACTTGAAAAAAAACAGGTTCTTTTCTGTTTTCCCACCACACTCCACTTACTTTCTCTCTGTAGACTGTGTGTTTATGGTGAGTTGCAGTTTCCCTTTGCATGGCTAATTAGTTTTCCATTTCCTTTGTTTGTAAAGGATCAAGCTATGAAAAGGGAAGGCTGTAAATTAAACAGTGCCAGTGCATGAACATAGATACTGGAAGGTGAATGTCTGTAACCTCATTAAACCACTGGAGTGGTCCCTGGCACACACTTGGCGAGACCACTTAACACCCTCCCGAACCATTTGAGCGTGTGTTTCGGGAGTCAGCATGGGCTAGGAGCAATTCCCAGTGGGTAGCGTAGATGCAGTCAGCATGTTATGGAAGCTAAGAGGGCTTAAGAGCCTGAAGGATTTTCCAGGACAGCTGGCCTCACAGTCAGAGAGCAATCCTAGACATGGTTAATCTCCAGTATACATGTAGCCAGAGAACTCTTTTTTTTTTTTTCCTCAATGGGAAAAATGTTATTGTAAAACCACAAAAATTGATAGTGAAACTCAAGGCAGGTTTACTATCAGAGATCATATTTAACTCCTTGTTTTAAAACCAGTTAAACTTCACAGAAGAGGAACCTTTTGGGAGGTGGAAGGCAGACCAGTCTAATGGAGGGGGTTAAATTCACCTCTCACCAAATGACCAGGCATTCATGTGCAAGCTGGTACTCCCCTCTCTATCAACAACGGAAACTTCCTACAAAGGAGTCACTGAGAGAGATTTGGAACTTGCTCCCTGCTTTTGTTGACAGCTGAAATTTGAGATGCTGCAGATGTGTTTTTACACTGTTGTCTCTTGGAGACAATATTTGTAGAAGATACAGGTCTTCTGTATAATTTTTTTTCCCATTACTGTAAAATCTGTAAGGGTATCTACATTGTGATTATTTTTTTATTCATTTTTATAAAATAAAAGAAGGATAAAATAGTCAAGTGTAAAAGGTAGCTACAGTTTTTTACTGGTTTCAGCAAAATCAGAGCCGTGCAAATCATGGCTATGAAAAGAATATGGGGTTCACAATTCATGTCTGGTCAGCAAAATACTGGTCAGACAGCAAAATACTTCCCTCAACACAAAGCTTGAAGTTTGTTTTTGGGACACTTAGATTTTTTTTCTCGTCTCACGCTTGTTAAAATCCAAGATAATTCTGAAATAAAAAAAAAAAGTGAAATCTTGAAATAGATTTTGTAGAAAGCTAACAGAAGTTAGTTTCCTCATTTCCTAATTGCATTCCTTATTTGCCTTGTGGTTCATTCCTATGTTAAAGTAGGATTGCAAGGAAGACAGAATGACTTTACTTTCCAAGCTGTGTTCCCTCAGTGACATACCAGTTCTAAGTATTTTGCTTGGTCATTATAAGAATAGAGACAAGGGATGCGGAGGCAAGAGCTGTGATGACTATCAGCCTGGTCCTGTCTATGTTGCTTTCAGCAGTTCCCTGCCAGCTTGGAAGCAGAAAATGTGTTGCAGTAGGAGCAGTAGTCTTTATAAACTACTTACAAGAGATATAGCATTGTTCATACATCCACAGTATATTTGATCTTGCAGGTTATCAGCTTGGTTCTATGCTGTCAACAAAAAGAAATGACTAATGCTTACCTAACACCAAAGATTACTCATCTGCAGGAGTGAAAATTCTTTGGTAGGCCAGCTAATTTACATCACCTCTCCTACCATTTTCCAGGCACTTTCTGGCTCTGAGGTGGTAAAATAAATGTTTGGTGGGTTTGGACTGAAACTAATGGTGACATTGAGGGTTTTATCTCCATGTGAAGCTCACAGTTTGATTTTCAATTGAAATGGCATAACCCAAAAGGTCAGAAAGTGGTAAAACAGTATGTGAAGAACCGTGATAGGGCACAGTGCTCATCCAGCCCTAAAAAGGTGGCTGTATCTCGAGACAGGCTCCATCAGCCAGGTGCAAGGTACACAGAGGCATTTCTTCCCTCCAAGGGTCTGTGCCGTTCCTTCAAACCAGGAGTAATCCTGGGCACAGGACACTCCAATGTGCTGGAAACAGGCAATGAAGAGGGATGAATAGGAACCCACTTACTCCCATGACTCCCAGCTCAGCTGAAACATGCTAGAAAGGCTTCACTACAGGCAGCTAACTCTGTTGCCACCTACCTTGCTCCTGGCCAGTCCCTTTCAGCCACATAGTCACTCCAGAGAATAAACCCTCATCAGACCTAGTGGCGTGTTTGTCTAGTGGTGTCAGCTACTTGAGCTGTCTCTTCTCTATAACTCCTGTTTGTACTTTCTGGCAGCCAGGAAGCACAGTAATCAAAACACGGGTAGAGTGATATATAAAAGTTTATTTTTTTGACTGAATGATGACCTAATAGCTTATCATTCCTCATGCCTCATGCATCCAAGATGTTTTTCCAAATGAAGCCTGGGAAATATGAATCTTTGTGAAACAAGTCTATGTTACTCCTTAGTTGGTCAGCATGCATTACTCAAGTAAAAGTATTCCAGCTGAAACCACAAGTTTTCCTGAAAATGACAAAATCAGTGGAATTATACCAGCATAAACTCTGTTCTTTGTAAATCTGTGCTGTAATTTAGCCAGTGAAGAGTTTATCTTGGAATTAGGAAAATGGTGTTAAAGTGGTATAAATCTGCCTTAGCTGATGACTGTGTTTCCTCTTTTAGTATTGTGAAATCCTCTTCTGCTTTCATGCAGATTATACCTAATCAGAAGATTTTTTTTTCAAGCAAAGGAACTATTGTTGATATAATTCTTGATAAATATAATCCATGTGCTCCTATGTTCCAATGTTATAAGGACCAATTTTAGAAGCTATAAAAGAAATCCTTAATAAAGCAAAAATGCTTTGCTGATTCTTGTGCTGTACGTCAACATGCTTGTCTGCTATAACTTTGATGCTTTTATACATTATTTGCAAGCAGCATAAAAAGAAAAGCTCTCTTTACCAAAATAGATTAGGGAATAATGAGATAGTGATGACTTGATAAAGGAAGTAATCTGTGTCCTGCATCTAAAACAGTCACTACATTTCTGTCAGATACCCTTAACAGGGACAAATTCTCCTTGCTCATAATTAAAAAGACTTAAATTTCTTCCATCGAGGAGACTTCATGTATGGTATGATAAAATGAGGGAGACACCATGACATCTGTCTGCCACAGGGCACTATCTCCCTCCTGCATGGCCTCCTCCGAGCAATGCCATCCCCTCACTCAAGTGCAGGAAATGGGTGCAGCCCAGGGACCAGCCCAATCTACTGCATCTGACTTACATCAGAGGGTGGGAGGCTTAGAGGGTGGGACAGAACCCACAGAGCAGCCCTTCCAATGCAGGTGGTGCAAATCCTGCTATGGAGGTAGTGTCAACATGATAACATGAACATTTCCTCTTCAGTGCATGAGGCTCAGCAGGCATGCTTGGGCGTTGCTCCTCCTAACACCTGTATGACAAGTGCTTTTCCAGCACAGCAAGAAGACCAGGTGAAAGAACGAAGGCAGTAGTGGGGTTAGGTAGCCAGAGTAGCCACAAGTCCTCTCCTAGTCTGTATAAGTTTTACAGCCCTGTGGCTTGGTTATTCAAGCTGTTTACTGAGTAGATAATTATTCTGATTCATAAAGTATCTGTGCCTCCATGCTAATACTCCAACAACAGTGGCAAGCAACTAACACATGCTCTCACAAAAGCACACAAGAAACACATAATACTGTCAGAAGGAACAAAGGCCTTTTCTTGTTTGCTCTTGCAGGTAAGTCATGGTGCATACAAGGGCAAGAATTTGAGAGAGGACTAGAGAGCACCATGGATTAGTGCTCTAGGCGTGAATGTTTAAAAATTCAGTAAACTCTAGAACTGCTAAGGGTAGATAGTTGTTCTGTTCTTCATTGTATTAGTCATTTGGTTTAACAATCTCCTCTGATCACCATGACTGAAACAAAAGTCATCTGCAAAAGCAAAACCAAGAATGAGCTCTGCGTTCCCTTGACATGGTGTTCTTCGGCCTTCACACAGTCCAGAGTCTGACACAGGTCTGCTTCATGTTGCATCCAAGTCCAACTGGGCAGCATTTCTCAGCATGCGCCTCTGTACAACGCAGCCATCAGTTCCTACCTGATCCTATGCCAGCCTCTTGGTAGCATGATTGCTTTTTATTTCTTCAAGTCAGACAAAACAATAATAATGAACATTCACAGAGTTCAGGAAAACAGCCTGGAATAACAAATAATAAACCTAATCATTTTAATCAGTCTCTGAGGTGGGGTGAACACTTGCATCTCTACATGTTTACCCTGTGAAAGCCACACCACTGAGGCTGTGTAGACTTAGTTCTGGCTATCCAGACCCTCTAGGGCTAAAGCCATCCATCCCCATCTGGGGTAGTCCTTGCCGAGGACTTCTAAGCCAACAAGGTCAATCTGGTGTCCCTATCTTCCTCTCTTCCTGACAACTAAGAAGGTGTCATCTGGTTTTGTATATTTGTTTGGTGTTTTTTTTGTTGATTTCTACTACTGGCAGATACAGACTTCTACTACTTAAAAAATTTTCCAGCTCTCCTCCTCATTTATGGGGTGTTTCAGATCTGATGGAGATTTTATATGATTTTGTCTCCATTTTGAGTATATTTTAACTTAGTTTTTTTTCACTCTTGGTGCTCCACATTGATTGGTAATCACTGGGCAGAGCTTTGGTTTCCTCAGTGCCTGAGTTCTCAGCAACTTCCCCTGTGTACCAGGTGCTTCTGCGCAGAACTTTGCTCCATTCCCAAGGCCTGCACAGCGGACCCTCTGAAAGATACATCTCCCCATCATACAGTTCCCAAAGCCACAGCTAAGCAACAATTCCAATTTTGGCTCACTAATAACCCAATTGCACTGACCCTACAAGACTTTGTTAGCCTGTCAGAAACCCAGCACTTTCATGTGATATCTTAATCAGTTAGATCTGCAACTGAACTCCAGACTACAAATTTTTAGCCAAAGGCAACAACCATATCATGGCTGTAAATCAACTTTTTTGTGTGTGTGGTTTATAACATTATTATTATTGTTTTAAGGGAAAGCACTATGGAGCCAAAATCAGCATGTCCAATTAACAGGAGGGACTACATGTGAAGTTCAAAGAACCCTTTTACTTTATCTTATTCTAATAGCACTAATATTGGAGCCTAATCTAACCTGCCATTCCAAGAGCTGTAGGGTGAACAAATTGCCATCCACAGAGGAAAGGTTTGGAACAGTATGCAGCCTGTCCTCTCCTGACATCCTACTCAGCAAATTCCTCACAGATGTCCTCCTGATGTCAGTAAAACTAACATAAAGGTTATTTCATTGAATCTTGTGTGTATTGCTAAATTGTGAAAACCGAAGGACCAATGCCCAGAACAACAATACAGATTCAAGTAAATAATCATAGCATTTGTCCTTTGTGCTTAAAGCTTAACAAACAAGTGAAACAAAGGAGAGACTGAAGAGTTCCCATGCCAAGTACCAATGCTGTGAGCACATATTGAAATGAGTAGCTAATAAATGTTAAAATCAAGGTGACTGATCATATAAAGACTTCTTGTTTGACTGGAAACTGTTAGGAAGGGTGTCCAGTTTAATATGCAATATGATAAGCAGTGGAAAAAACAGTAGAGTTAAATATGAAATGCTAAAGTCATTATAAATCACACCAGCTATTCCTTCAGGGAACACAATCCCTTCAGCAGATCAGGAATGCTGCAAGATACAGAGACAATCAGGGCTGACAGCAGGAGGATATTTGTTACCAGTGTCAGAGTGGCAGTATTCCCAGAATCAATTTTGGAACCCTGATGAAATAAAAGATAGGCAAACTTTTGGGATGTTGGTATTTGCATACTGAAATAATGTAGTGCAACTGGTCAGAAACTTTTCTTCTTTAACATGATGCCATCAGAAATACAGATGGATGTCCAAAATGATAATACTAAGCACTCCTTTCCAGCACACAGTATTTCAGCCAAGATTACTGGTATGTTCTGGCTACTTCACACTACTCTTATTAAAGCTCAGTCATTGTTACAGCTGCTTTGTATTCCTAGAGCACTGCACTGGATCATGTCATTGATTTTGGCCCTTAAACTCCTTGGAAAGTACTGTGTGAATATCAAAGTTTTGGCCCTTTCTGTCACCATTTAAGCTTGAGTTCACCTGCATCCCTGGCTTCAGCACACATGCATCCAAATGCACACTTTGCATTTGGACAACATGTTGAAGAAGTATTAGCGCCATAACTGAAGACAGAGTAGGTGTTCGCCTTACACTGATTTTGGCAGGGTTTTACACAAAGAAAGGCTGTCAGGGGCAATGTTCCTGTGAGTGACAGACTGTCTGCCACACTCACTGTGCTGTAAGACTTACTGCAAAATAAATCTACAAGTGCCAAAGAAATTTTTAAAAAGGCCAAGCTTGACGTCCTTTAGCGACAAACATATTCTAATTAGCTAGTTGATACAAAAGTCCAATCAATTGGTTAAGCTGCTCTACTGCTGTATTGATGAGTTTTTAAAAAACCTGTATTGATTTACATCAAGTAAAAGCACACTTTAAATATACATGCCTTGTTTCTCTGTTAGCATGCTTATAAATCTATAGTCAACTGCTCAGTCTTTACATGACTTCATGAATTGTTAGCTCAGCTCACACAGGGACAGATGGATCAAAGTGGCTGTCTTGAGTTATGATGTGATAAGGTAACACACCATGTTTCGTGAAGTCTAACATATCCAGCTAAGTGCATCTGGTTGATTATGCAATGCTTGAGGTGGATGATGTGTCTCAATTAGCCATGAGTTAAATTTAAAATTAATTGTGCACCTTCAGGTCTAACAGTTGAGACATCTTACTACAGAGAAATCACTAACGCAGCATGTTACTAAGCAGAATAGACCGTAATGTAATAATCTGTTTTCCACTGGAAAACATATGTAAAACAGACTTGCAATATTTATTTTTAAAACAAGTAGGATGTTCTACAGCCATGAAGACATTCACTGTAAGCCATGAAAAATAGGTTTCGTTTATAGAGATGAAAGTGGCTGGAGGCTGTGACCCACAGGGACTCAGAAGGAAACACTTAGAAAATAGAGACAGATTGAATCCCAAGTGCTCTCTCCTGAGAGGAAGCATGGCTGGAAAGTTTTAAACCCATTAAAGTTAAACAAATTGAAAAGCCCTATCTGAGAGGAAACATAGTACAATGTTTACTTTTCCATTACAAACCTGAGACCTAAAAGACTTCCTGAGGTTCTCAGGTATTGTTCATGCTTATAATGGAGATCTGTTTTTAGAAAGTGTAATTCATACGCTTAATCCAAACTGTTTGATGAAAAACACACTACATAAGCATTCAGGAAGTTAAAGGCCATTGTATACCTGTATCACATATTGTTTGGACAGGAGCAGACCTACAATGCAAGGAATCTCATTGTGAAACTCCCTCACTTGAAAATATTGGGTTCCATTCTGTCCCCATTTATGTTGCTGGACAAATTCCATTGAATTAATGAAGTTAAGACATGAGTAATCAATGATAGTAAACAGGCAATCTTCCTGTTGACTGTGAAACTACCAAAATGCAAGGCTAATGTGAGCAAGAGATTTATAACACTGTCCTGAATCAAGTAAGTAGCAAGCCTCAGTGTACTCAGTGTACTCAGCAGACTCAGTGTAACAGTGATCAAGTTGGTCAGTCAATGCATTTTAGGTTTTGTCCCATCATTAGTGAATTGCTGCTCTGAGATCCTTATCAGAAAAGTGTGTGGTGTTAGTGATGTTGGGAAGCATCTGTTTGACTAATGAACAAGCTGCAAACTAAATCCAGAGTTGAATTTAAATGAGAGGAAAGATTTGGAGGCAGTGGGATAGTATTCTTTAGATCTATTGATATAAAAACTGGGCAAGTTTCAGACATACAGACCCTTCTTCAGCTTTCTTCAGTCTGTTTGTTCAAATTGTAATTGATCTAAAGCAAAATATTTCTCTGTGCAGATCTTGCTTTCTAGTATTCTTAGATTATCTTGGGTAAACTGGATTTAAGTAAAAAAATATGACCATATACAAAAGTAAATTGGAGTAAGGTGACATAAACTTCTGATGATTTCCTTTGTTTGTTACATGAGCAATCTCAAGTAGGATGGGGAATATATAATTTTTAGGAGACCAACTTACTTTTTACCTCTGAGTCTGGCCCTGTACCAAGCCCAAATTCACTATTGCCTTTGCATTGTGTATGACAAATATCTTGATTACAGATAACAATCAAGGTCTTCTACAGTTGAACACTGAAAATAATTACAAAGATCTACTCAACATAACATAAGAAGGTGACAGGATATCAAGGTGGTAGGATAGCAATATGAGTCCATATATAAACATGTCTGATTACCCTGTGAAGATCTGTCTAATAATGATAAGTGATGAAATGCACACTAATGAACTGATCCTGCCTTCTGTGCCATTTTTAGTGACACAGGATGGCACTTTACAGGGTAAACGGGATTTTAAGGGCTAGCAAATCTGCAGGGTCAAGGGGGAAGAAAGGAGAGAGATGCTCATAGGAGAACACAACAGACAGGCAGATTAAGCAAATTTTAGTTGAATGTGTTGTGTGGATAACTTGAAAGGGGCTGATCAGTAAGAAACAGAAGAACTGTGAAAAGATTTTAAGATAAGGGCAAGTGGTTTAATTTGATATTGCTGAATGGCACTCAGCAGAGGAAACCAGAGAAGATTTTTTGATGAGGATGATACTCAGGAAGGATGATTTTCACAATTATGTTTGGTGTGTCACCAAGGCTATGTTCTTGTAAGCTAAACAGTCCCTAGGGTGAAATAGCACAATCCAGCCATGCTGATACTACTAAACTCTTCTATTCCAGAACAGGGTGGCTGTATCTGGAACTGGCCTGGTATAATTCCTGAACTGTGGCCAGAAACTGGTTGGGAGATTGGTATTTTTCCTGCACCAGAAATGCACCAAGGAGTGTGCTAAAGATTTAGCAATACAGTAGGTCAAGTGTCAGAGATCAGGAACATTTTTTTGTCGCTGTCTAATTTCCTGATACAGAGATAGTCTAAGAGTGCAGTGTATGTGCTGAAGAGGACAGAAATGTGAGCATTCAAAAACCATGACCTGGCATTTTGGAGAAACCCTTAATCTTCTGGAAAGACTGGGTTGATCTTGCCTGTTTAAGTCTTAGTGTTTCCATGTCTCTTGTGCTCTTTTTTCCAACTTCTTTTCCACTTTCCTTTATGGCACTTACTGGCTCATTCAGTATTTAGCTTAAGATGGAGTTTACCACTTGATTTAGACTGCATCCCCTATTTTTCTTGGTTACCTAGAATAAAACCATTGCTTCACTAAGGGAAACTATAGAGTGACTTTTGTTTGTCAGGTATTGTCACTCTAATCTCATAGAGAATTTATACTCAGGGAATATGCTTTTCTAAAACTTAATTGCATTTCTGTCTCTCAAGTAAGCCTCATGTTAAAAAAAAATCTACTTAACAACTTGCTTTGTTTTGTAGTGATGAATTGTGAATGACCAAAATGTTGACTGAAGGAAAGGAAATACTGGAAAATGTTCTTTACCATTTTCCCACATCACTTTTAAGCTCCATACATTTAAACTGATATTAACATCTTGGCATGCTGAAAAAGATTGTTACCCTTGCTTTAGGACTCTCCTAAATTTATAATTAATGCCCTGGATTCACTGCCTGCCACACACAGAGTTGTTGAAATGGTTGAGATTTCTACCACTGCCTCTTGAGCATGACAGTATTTTTCAGTTTTTAGAAGACTGTTGTTCTTCCAAAAGGCAGTATTTCCACTGGGGCATTTTGTAAGCAATTTTCTTTATAAATGCATCTTTATGTTTATTTCTTTCTAGGTAGGGATGAGATCCCGAAACCAAGGTGGAGAAAGCTCATCTAACGGGCACTTCTCCAGTTCCAAGCCTGTCATCAGCCACGCAGAGAATGAAAAAATTCAGGAGGATGCCAAGAAAAAGAACAAACCTCATCGGAAGGAAGATGAGGTCATGGTTTCAGCAACAGTCAAACGGCACTCAAAATCACCTGGACCTACTGAACGGAAGAACAAGAGGTCCATAGAGCTTTCTAAAGAGGACTTGATAAAACTCCTCAGTATAATGGAAGGAGAACTACAGGTAAATTAAACACCTTTTAAACAGTATTTTCTATGTACCTATTTACATTTAGGTTGTCCAAAAAGCACAGGGCTCAACTGACAGGGACATATAAACTTAAGGCAAAGGACCATAATGAGAGAACAGTGGTAGTTGGTATTTAATAGGATAGTCATAGTTTAAGCACTGCTTTATTTACCATCTCTATTTGCAGCTACCAAAACAAAAGAAACTATAGACACCTGTCAGAACTGATGAAGAAAAGGGCATCTGCATGCCTTGAACACTTAAAAAGAGGTAGAAAACAACCACAGGGAAATCAGTTGGGGAAAGGAAGACAAGCAAATATAGTGAGTGTAATTACAATCGTTAATGCAGATATTCAAGAGACAAAACTGCAAGTCAGTAATGCTGAAAAAGGACTTCAGATGGCCCCTGCACCTTCTGCATATTCAGGTGTTGCTCAGGGCTCAGCCAAAGCTCTGACTGTTCCGCCTGGCCTTCAATACTCTGCACATTCCCTGTCTTGCAAGCACCCATTACTTTTATTTCCTGCAGTAGTGCTCACTTGAAAGGGTTCTCAGTTGTCCTGGCTGGCATGTTTATTCAGCCCAGAAGAAAGTTTTGATGGCAGACAGCTTGATTTTTTGATTAACTCATCCCCCAAGTGTCCATCCACTTTTGAGGATTGTCTTTAATACTAATAAATTATTGAACTCTCAGGAGCATCAGCCTTCAGGGAATTTCAAATAAAGAGCTGAAAGATGGTATTTCAAAAGGTCAATATGAAGACGTCTGACTTTTCAGAACTGAACCCCTTTTGCGGTAGGACTGCTTGTGAAAATTAAAGATTCCTTTGTTTGCAGTTCAGTGATATTTTTCAGTGAACCTGTAGACAAGCAGAAAAAACCTGCCCAACCTGTGTGAAAACATTTTGTCTCAATCCCTTTATTCTAGCTAACCAACCACCATTATTTAACATTTATAAGGCTTTACTTTTTCCTTGAAACTCACATTCATAACATGCTTACTTTAATTTTAGACTTGTTATCTGATTTCAAGAAGCAATGATTTTGCTAATTTCTTTGGTATATGAGTCACCTAAGATGCATCATTACTACAATGCTGAGATTTCATCTCATTATCATTAAGTATCACTTTTCTGTACACAATTAACCTTCATTTTTTCAGAAGGCATTTCAAGTTTCAGGTAATATGCATTCAGTCTAAATAATTTTGTCACAAAGAGAGAGAATGGTCATTTTGCATGGAAAAACTGTGGAAAAAAGCAAGAAAATCTGCTTAAAGCAATTTTGCAAGAGAAAAAAAGTCTATCATTACAGAACAGTATCCATTTTTATAGTGCTTCATTTTACTTTATACAAAAACTTGCATATGCCATTTCCTAAAATATGAAGCTTGCATGCATCTTCAGCAGTGAATAGAGCCAAACTTCATTAGAAATGTACCAAGTTCATGTTGTTCAGAAAGATTTACCCTGAAGTCACCTATGTGGTCTGGAAAGGGGAGGCAAAAAAAGTCACTAATGTTTCCGAGGGGGCAATAAACGTGGTTTTTGTTCTTATCTCTGAGTAATTCTCCTGTTCAATACACAGAAATGTGTCTCTTCACCATGATCTTTTATTTTGTGGGGGAGTTACACAACCTTTAAAGGACTGCCCATGTTCTCATTATCCCTATGGGGATGGTGGGGATAGCTGCCATCTGCACTGTAATACAGGCTGAAAATCCTCACCAAGATGATACTCCCTTGGTCCTGGACAATACTTTCAGGGATATTCATAAGTAAAGACCCCACAGAGATGTTTAGACACTGCTAAATCTTCTGGCATCACAGGAGGATTGTGAGGACAATCATGTTGGTGGCAATAGAGTGCATCTGTTCTTCTGCTCCCTACTGCCAGACAGGGAAGAGAATCACTGTCTTTTTTTAATCTGTAGGACATTTAAATTTAATTTTAAAAACCTGCGTTTAAATTACTTATTTAACTGGTGCGTTTGTTGAACTGAAGTGGGCAAACTACAGCACTTTGGTTTGAGATGAGAGCTTGGCTTTGACGCTAAAATGAAGATGAGCCAAGGAAGACTCCAGCCAAAGTAAATACTCTGGTATTACCTCCTGGCTGTCACAGTGACCTAATGCACTGAGTCATATCATGGCTTTCCATTTTCAGATCTGTTCGGACATGTCTGGTGGCTGGCTGGCATTTTGTTGGACTGACAAATCAGACTGCGGGTTTATATTGAAGCCATTTCAATACTGGCAAAACAAACATTACATAGGCATATGTAAGACGATTTTGTTTTGATACTAACAGCAGGCTGTACCTGTAGGGAGATCAAATATTTTTTGAAGAAAGAAATGAGATGAGATAAAATACCATGACTGTTTACTCAGTAACCATGAGGGGGTCTTACAACCACATCACTAAATACACAGCAGGGTAACACTGCCTTGCAAACCCCAAACAGCAAGCTCAGCCACAGGAAGTAATTTGGTCATGACAACCATTGGGTTAGCATGGTAAACTGGCAATGTATACATATGCTTCATGTGCTTAGTTCACTATATACATAACCTAACAGCAAACACAGACTCGTGACACGTTGCTGTCAGTATCAATTTTGAGTCCTTACTTTGGGACTTGGCCTCCCAGCTCTTTATTCTGAGGGTGAATGTGCCAGTAAACTGTGGAGACATGCCCTAGCCATGATGCCTATATGTTCATTTTTATTTTTAAAATTATAATGACCTCAGGAAGCTTTCCTGTGCTTTAGCTTCTAGGACCAAGTTGGGCTCAGCTCTGCCTGCCATCAGATTTCCTGACTGGGCCCTGTGCACTTACTGAATATAGAGAAGGAAAGGTTTTCATAAATGGCTGAGGTCACCGTAGCCTGGGACAAAACAAAAGGGGAGGAGTATACAGAAGCTGTGGTGATGAAAATGTAGTCCAATATACATGACAAGAGAGCTCTTAAGTACAACCTCTCTGAAGGAGAGTGGGAAACAAATGAGTTGATTAAAGGAATTGATTTTAAAGGCCTTATAGCTCAGTGGAGTTTCTTTTCTCTTGTGAATTCTCACTACTCGTATAAAACCCAGTGATTACCTGGTCTTTAAACACATATTGATTCCACGATTCTATTATATTGAATATATAGGGGCAAAAAATCCATGAAGGATTTCTTCCTATACCTGGAAAAAAAAATCAAATTTTTAAATACTGCAAAACTGATTTGAAAAGAAAACTTCGAACACCAGTAGAATAAATTGGACCATGAAGGCACAGTATTAATTTCCTTGGTAGTTATGGTGATTTCAGTCAAACCAACATGTGAATATTATTAATTACAGAGCAACACAGGCAGTGTGCATCTTTACACTGATGATACAATCCTAGCTGTGGTTCGCAGATTTTTGTCCAACAGCCTATGTATTTGTCCTGGCAGGAATATATTCCCTGTACACTTTCTGAGCAACAGCCATAAATCTACAGCAATACCAACACTGATTTTCAACATTTCCTGATTAGGGGCCTAAAAGGAAATGAGAACCAGTATTCATATATGTTTACCATTCACTCTTCTATTGCATATTTGGAAAAAAAGCCCACAATACTAAAAGTTCATTTACAAAAAGAGCAACCCACTACAAATCCTTGGGTCTTTCAAGAAAAATAATTTCTTAGCCAGGTTCTGTGCCTGTTGCCAGATGACAATTTAAGCTTGGGAGACAGTTTCCCATATTTCATACCAATTGAAATAGGAGCAACTTTTCTACTCCAGGCCTTTATGATAGCCCATGCATTCATTCCCTGCAGCTCAGCCACCCATTCATGTCGAGGTCTCTCGCATGCTTTAGGGCCAAGGCAATGCTTCCTGAGAGCCTGACACTGTGAGGGGGAAGAGCTTTGCTCCCCAGAGCTGGGCAGTGGTGTAAGTGGAATACATGTTAAGGTACATTTCTTCTGTTGCAATGGATGGGCAATATCTGAAACATGATGTCTTGGGGAACAGTATATATAAAATACAAGTTAGGTATAAATTAATCATGAGCCACAATTCCTGAGAAGCCTTCAGACTTTCAAATAGTCTAATGTAACACTGGGTTTGGACTGACTTTAGAAGGGAAACCACACTGTAGCAGATATTCAGAAGTAAGCCTATTTGCATAACATCCGTCTTTCAAGGGGAGAGACCAAATGACTGGAGAGAACAAATCAACCACGTATTAAAGAAGACCTTTCCTCCAACCTGTATTCATTTAAGACTGCATTTAAGACTGCATTTAGTGATAGATCTTGATTCTATGATTCTGTGTGTTCATGCAAGGCATCTGAACGATAACAATATATCCTAGTGATAGCGTAGGAAGGATGTCTCCCCTTGCCTGGGGATCAGGCACGTAGTAGGTAGCTGGAACTGCACGTGGTGCAGTAAGAAAGAACTCACTGGTGCCTTGTAAATTTGGTTTAATATTTCCCTTTTTCTGCTGATATATCTTTACTTGGCCTTCACATCACTCATCAGTTGGGTTGATATAAGCAAGGGAATGTGACTCTGTAGTTGCAGTTGTGATGTTATACTCTCTGTCTCTTTTTCCTCTTGCTGCAATGTGTAAGCTTTCATGGAATCCTTGAACTGCTTTTGTTTCAAACTTGATTTTCCTGAGATGTTGAAACAACATTGTGATAGCCACCTAGGTATTGCTTAGTCAAAAGCACCATACAAATTCCTATATTTCTTCTTTGGTGTCTTTTTGGTTACTCTTGCATTAATATTATTAAATATTGAGCTGCCTGAAAGCTCAAGTAAGGAATATGGTATAGACAGGTGGCGGAAACCAGATGTGTTTATTTTGGGTAACATTAAAGTCAGAAGAGAATGCTGAGACAAGACGCCTTAATATCAGAGGAAGAGTACATAACAGAGTGAAGAGAAGGAGCTTTCAAAAGGTCTTTAACAATACCTTACAGTTTGAGAAGCTGAAGAGGAGCCAGAGTGGAAAGAATAGGTAAAGCCAGGGAAAAATGCGTGTAGAGCAATTTTGCTTGTTAATAAAGTTGAAATAGTTTAGGCTTTTCTGAGCATATCATACAGGTCAAATTCAAATTTCCCAAGAGAAAAAGCATTGGCATGTACAGAGCTACAGGGAAGCAGAGAATATAGAGTTAATGTAAGGAGAGAGAGGTGACTTAAGGAGAATCACAGAATCACAG
>VZRW01005214.1:3444-17216 GCA_013398125.1 Aegotheles bennettii
GCCGCCCCGGGAGCCGGTCCGCTCCACCCAGACGGCCCCGGTGCCGCCCAGCAGCGCCCCGTCCCCCCGCAGGGTCGGTGCGAGGGCGCTCGGCACCGGGAGCTCACGGCGCCCGCGCCCCGGCTGCGCCTCGGCGGGGGTGAGGAGGGAACACGGGCTCTGCTCCGCATGGAGCGGGAGCGAACTGAGCGCTTTCACTGCTTCTCAACGCCCTCGCCTGGCACCCAGCTCTCTCCTGGGGCCGGGGAAAGCGTCACCTTGTCACAGGCGAGCACGGCGGGGAGCAGCACCCGCACCCTGCTCCAGCCGACCCTGACTTGAGTGGCTGTTGGACTCCAACCACCTCCAGAGCCGCCTTCCCACCGCAACTATTCCTGGATGTTCACCGTGACGGCACCACTGACCCTGCCCTACTGACAGCCTGGAGTGGTAGGGTTTACTGGAGATACAGTCAGCAACTATCACAGCATCATTAGCACAGGTCTCACACAACCTGAGTGCAGCTCTGAGCTGCTGGAGATCTCCAAAGCTGACTTTGATTTCACATCTGTAAAACAGATGTCATAAAACTTCACCAGGGCACTGCGACCTGTAGATGCACCTCAGCCCCCTTGTAACATGGCCCTGATACAGATTCCCTTAAATGTTTACACTGGCAGTAGAATACTGATGCACCCTAGGAGCACATTGTCTCTGTTTCTCCACATAACCCTTCAGCAACACAAAACTAATGGCCAACTGCATCTCTACCAAGAATAGAAGTCAAAACAGCTGCAGCCTGTTATCCCACTTCTCCTGTGTGCTGGGAAAGAATCCATCCCTTTCCCGAGCAGTTCTGCTCCTCAGAGCCAACTGCTGCCGGCTGCTTCGCTCTCCTCCTGTGATGCTCTTGCAGTGAGATCCCAAAGCAGCTCAGTGCTGACGTACTAAGCTGTGAATGGGAATTTCCCTTCCTAGGGCGGTCTCAAGATGATTCTCTGGATGAGAACAGTGACACTACTGCACTGGAAAGCAAGAAAGCGACAGCGCTCGCAGTCTGTTCATCTCAACCCTTCACAATTTTTTAATGTGTTTTTTTTTTTGCCTCCATGTGTCTACCTGTATTTTCTTCTTGATTCTCCTTGCAGGGGAGATAGCTTCAGCACAAAGTAGAGTGTCAGGTAGGGAACATCTTGCTCTCTGAGGATGTCGCTTGATCAGGAAGAACTTGCTACAAGCATGAGAAGATGGAACTGGAAATAAACAGTCTATCTTCTGGAGCAACCCCACCTCTCCATTTGCTTCATTTCTGGGGTGTGGTAATGAAAAGTTCATTTTATTCAAATACTCATTTTTAAGAAGATGAATACTTTAAGTTGAAGGAATAAAAGTATTAATGACATACAGCACTGCAGAATTATGAAATACAGGCACAAAATTTTAAGGAATGCAAAAATTAAACGTGCCAGCCCAACGTGAAGCCCAGTTGCACACAGGCATCACAACTCCATCTGACCATATGATCCTGGGAGTGCATTTGTTCTCCTAGCATCACCAGCAAGCTCTAAATGCAGGATTTCCATACAGTCCCCTCAGACAGCTACAGACACAGCCTAAAGGGCAACATACAGTTTGCTCCCGAGTTGGGCCATGTTGGGTTTTGAGGGGGCACATGGCAAATTCTCAGTTTCGGTGACTCACCAGCTACAAGCTGCCTTGCAGTCACGATGCCGGCGTAACGGCAGGAGTAACCATTAGAGAGTTAAGGACTGAGAGACAGTTGCTTTTCCGAAATGCAAAGCGGATGAAATTGGGGTCTGTCACAATGCAAGATCCAAATTCTCCTTGCAGCTCTGCCTGAGGTGATTTCCTGTTGTTGTATTGTATCTTAGAAGAACACAAGGCTTACAGGATCACCGACTTCCTCATAATTGTTTAACTCTATCATGTTTGCTTGAATCTGAAAGGGTAAAGCTCTCCAAGATGCACAGCTACTGCAAGTTTCATGGGAAGATTTGTAGGAACAAGTGACAAAAAGTCCTCTCCACCGAGGGAGGACTGCAGCATTAACTTCTTATCAGGCATCAGCCTCAAAGTTCAAGTCCCAGGCTGGCAGGAAATGAGGCTGCACAAGTTCACGGCACGGTTAACATCAGGGGTACGTGCCTGAGCTGCCAGGCTTGTGCCCTGTCCCTGGGCACAAACATTTGCCAGCAGAGGGGGGGAGATGTGAGCTGCAGACGGATGCCCTTTTCCTCAGCCAGGTGACAAGCCTTCTGTCAGGAGCTATGACATTTCATCCGTGGGGGAGGCAGACAGAGCAGGACCAGCAGATACGTGACACCAAAGCCTGCCCCTGATACAAAGGCAGGAAGAGCAGCATTGCTCAGCAACCACAGGGCAAGTGTGGGGGAGGAAGAGTAGTGGCGGAGAAGAAAAAAGTGCACTCATTCTGCTCCACCAGCAACCCAGACATTTTAACTACAGCTGTCTGGGGAAGTAATAAAACATGTACCCTATATATAGCATAGTGGCTGTGTATGACTAAACAGTCTTTCAAGTAGCAAAGCCAGGACCACAACAGAGGGTGGATGGGACCTTCTCATTCTTCCTCAGTCTGCTGCTTCTCTCTCTCCTAAAGAGCACAAACCCCATCTTCCACCCTTAGGCTAATCTTTTTTTCCTCCCTCCACTACCAACCTTGAGGCTCAGCAGCAAACCTACAACTGCACCATTCAACAGAAACAAACGCCCTCGACTGCACCCTTTCCCTGGGCTGAGCATCTCTGTAGCACTCCCACCACACAGCTAGCAGCCTTTCAATGCTCACAGGTTACACAACAGACTACTCTTAAGTTTTTCTGCCAAAAGAATCCATTTACATGGATTAACTTTTCATTTCATTTTACACTGGAAACAATTTCAATCACGATTTCTAGCCTTTGGCCAGCATTTTAGAAGTTTCCTTTGTCCAGTCTGAATGGCTTGGAAGACAACAAACATCCATACTCTGACAGACCAAGTGGTTTAAATATGTTTATTTAGAACATTTATTGCTGTTGGAGTTGTTTTTCTAACACCTGATTTTTACCTAGCTGTGAGCCTTCCTTCATCTACAGCAAAACAAGTTTCAGAGTGAAAAGTTAATTCCATCTCCAAAGTTGGAATTCATTAAAAGTGGTAAAACCCAGTTGAGCTCAAGAATTCTTTAGGTCTGGGTATTTTAAGGACTCCTTTTCCAGGAGCATGCAGGCTCCTAGACATTCCCAGCCCCTTTTTCCCCCTCGAGCCTGCCATTCCTCATTTCCTTTATGCCCAGATACCTTCACTGTGATGCTATGAGAAGGCAGCAGGGCTCACTTCTTGCTTTCTCAGCAGGAGTAACATTTAGACATGTAAAATAAGCTGAGGCAGTTCTGAGGTATTTTAAAAAAATAAATCTTTAGCCACTTATGCAAACAAGTGGGGTTAGATAATTAATGGGATATTTAAAAAGGCATCCTCTGATATCACAGCCTGACTCTCAGTTTCTGAAACAGCAGGTTGTTAACTATGATTCGTGTATTCTGCCTATTTATTGTCCTGCAACATCTCATCTATTAACTATGATTTATGTATTCTGCCTATTTATTGTCCTGCAACATCTCATCTATACGTGTGCTGTTACTGCCGTTTCCACAGTTGTATTTAAATTCAGAAGCAACAGCGATCTCAAACGTTAAGAATGAACTCTCTCTCCCTCTAACACAAAAGGCTGTGAGCTATTATTTAAATGCATATTATACTTGTGAGATCGGAGACTCATAATCTCTAAGAACACCATTGCGTGGGTTAAATACATCTTTGCTAATAAACTGCCTGTATTGCAGCTCTCTGACCCGAGATGTTCCTTTATATATTTAGCTACATGAGCCTGAAATAAGAAAACAGCTGTGTTTTGTGCATGGAATCTCAGACAGAGAACGTACAAACTGACACACACACAGAGTGCTTGGGAGATTTTGGAGAACTGAGAGAAGAGGGCTAAATAACCAAAGAGGAACAAAGATAAATTGCAAATATAGTTTTGGCATTGGATGTTCTCCTACTGCTTTCTTATAGATGTTCATTTTTAAAATAAAGCTTTTGTACTTTTTCTGAGCTTCTCATTCTTTGTGAACTGTGAAAAACCTAAATTATCATCCTAATTTTACACTATGATATTAAAAGAAAATGCCATAATTTAACATTCTGATCAAACAGCACTGGTAGCATTAGTGTATCTAATTGGACCTCTTTCCTTTGAAGAAAAGATGTATTTCAAGGTGATGGCTCTCTTCTGCAATTTTGGAACTTCAGCCCTAATTTCTCCAAATATTTACAGTATCCAGCACGGAGTCGTTTGAAACTCTGTACACACAAGCTAGAAAAATTCACTATTTCAGTATGTGAGTATTAACTACACACATACATCACATAATGTGTATCCAGTATGAATGGGTCACAGAAATGCAGCTACTTCTTTACACTTGTACAGCCGTAATGTTCTTTTGATTCATCCCTAATCATTACCATAATAAACAACAATTATATTAAGCTGGATTTAGCAATTGCTTGGCACAAACCTCTTTCATGGCATACTGGAGTGCAGACTAAATAACAGTCCCCCTTGCCTCAAAACCCACTAACATTTCCATTGCAACATTGCCTTGTTACTTGATTTTGATATAAACTTGATGAGTGATGGGGTGGGGAAAGCAGCAATACAAGGGAGGTTTAATTAAACCAGCAGACCCATCCACTTTGTCACCTGGGACTATTGCCATAGTGAAATGCTTTTTATAGGCAGCAGCCTAAGAAACACACGCCAATTACTTGAACTAAAGCTGATAGGCTGTGCCTGAGTGTTCATGACACTGTCCTATCCTCTGGGAGACTCCAGTGTGTCAGAAAAGTAAAGAAAAAGACGGAGAAAAGAAACATCCTAAAAATCAGTAGCAAGTAGATTGTCATTTCTTCTTTATTAAGCAGAAACCTAGATGAAGTTAAAACAGCTCTTTCTTCCCTAAGAACTTCACGTTCACAGCTCTGTGGTTCCCAGAACCAGATATTTTTCACCCTCGATCCTGCTGTAAGCACAGAGGACAACCAGAATTTATCAGAGGACAATAGCTTTCAGCTAAATGCTTAACATGAGGCAGAAAACATTGTTATTGGGTAGCTGTGAAATGTCATTCTTGTAAAATTACCCTTTCACACCACGAAAGAGCCTGTGGAGAAAACTCACTGAATTTGTTTGCTTTTCTGTAGGTTGCCACGGGTCCTGCAGCTAGCACACAAGGCAGAGAAAGTTTATAGACATACAGCTGCTCTCTGTAGGAGTAATTCCCTTTCAGTCTCAAAGGGAAGGAAGTTCCCCAAGGTACAGTTAAACCTTTGCAAGAGGAAACTATTAGTTTTAAATTCGGTGTAAATTTCAACTATTTATAGGGCTAAACAGTATTGATAACTTGAGCAGGAAATAGCAGAGGATTTCACTTTTAAAGCTGCCCCTGCCTTTGCATGAACTGCTAATTTAACTTTGGAGCAATAAGTACATGCCCTGTCAGTACACACCTTAGAAAATGCCTGTTGACTTCATGTGACAAATATCTTCTATTTTATCAAATCTGAAACTTCAAGAATAAACACAGTGAAGTTTTATGTGAAAACTTTTCAGTTTAATATTAGTTCCTTGCTTACATATTTCGTTCAGCTATGCCTTATCAAAAATTCAAATCTTCACTTGCGAAGAAAACAAGTGATGTGGCAGGATCATGGATTTCTCTTCAGATACTGCCTGACAAAATTATACTGCCATGGTTTTGGGGTAAATTACAATGCCATGCCAGATGTCACTTCGTCTTGTGTTGTAATGAAATATTCGTTTCAACTTACTAAGCATACTGCATCATGGCATGGAGTACACACAGCTCAGCATTCACAACAACTGTGAAACTGAACATAGGATTAAAAAACTAACTTACAGTATAGTAAAAACAGTTGGTTACAGCTAAGCTTGCACCTGTAAGGTACTGTACATTCTGGTTCCAGTCCAACAAAGTGAAGTCTCTATTTCTCAGTTTTCATCATTATTAGATCTGTGCACTACTGGATCACCTAGAAGTTGAAATTTCCTCTTGATGAGGTGCAAGCAAATTTCTTTTGATTGAACCCAAACTTAAAAATCTGATACTTATGACATTTTTTATGCTTTATAGGGGAGGAAACACGACATGATCCATCACAGTGTCTGCTAAGACAAATTGGTCATCTGAAGTTTATTCATAAAAGTTAGAAGGCAACTTCACACGATTTGACTGCTTTGCACCATGTGTTGAGTGTACCAAACACATCAGAGCCAGGTGTGCTGTTTCACAAACACACTGTCCCCAGGTGAATTCACTAGGGTTTCTTCTGCTCTTAAATGTAAATCAGGCGCTTAAAAGCTTCATTAGACTTGTAAATTCAAAACTCTGGCAATTTGCATAGTCTGATCATTTCTGGTATCCAGAACACGTGAAAATAAAACTTTCAGCTCAATAGCTGTCATTGAGAAAGAGATGAGTTAATCCAGACCACACAGATGGAATCATATCACAGTAGCCAAGTAGCCTTTATTAAGAGTTTGAAATTAACTTCTCAGGATCTTTTAAGCTTCTAAGCATGAAATAACCTGTAGTTTACAGATGTGGAAGAGAAATAATTTGGCATCATACCTAAAGCACTCTTTTCCTCTGTGAACTGGAATGCAATCTATAACATTGTACTGACCCTTCATAACCCATTCTGTCCCTCCTCTCATCCAACATTTCCTTACAGATATTTCAATAAATTCTATCCTATAAAATGAGAAATAGATTATAATGGAAGAGCTCATAATATAAAAAGTTAATGCTTTAGACTAGCTGTGATACAAACATTATTTGAGATATGTTTGAGGTTCTGATGAATTATCTAGTTTACAATTGTTAGTATTTCCCTCAGTAGCAAAATACTGGCATGTGCATGAACACAAGAAGTTATTTATGGAGTACATTCATTCTTTTTCAGTTAAATGAATTTTTTAAATCACAAAGAGATTTGGCTGTTATACAGTATGTTTAAATTACATGTGACAGTAACCAAAACCACAAGACTATGTCTCTCATACTTTGCTGTTTCAGAACGATCTCAGCTTGCAAAGCAGATCAGTTTTCTAAAACACAGATAATTAGGGCTCACAGTCAGACTTTTCATTTAGAAGACCACAAAATAATCACTAAGAGACCAAATATCTTTTGCTTAAACATTGTACTTACAGACAACTACTTGACCTCACTTCAAAGTGCTATCAAAATTCCTTTATCTAAAACTATGCTCATTTATTATTCTATTTTTTTTTCCTGAAAACAATCTTATAGCTTAATCCTTATAGTATTTTTTCAAGTTTTAATTTCTTCTAATGAGTATCAGGAAAATTCTATATCCTTTAAGCAAAGTATTTGCATTTGATCAATATCCCTTTTTTTTCCCCCCAACAAGTGAATGAGTGCAACCCAAGATTCTTTCTAGAGCCGTACCAAAAGTGAAAGTATAGGTTCTGCTCAGTATGCTAACAAGTGGGTGAAGGAGCTGCTACCACTTTGAAAACTATATAGTCTCTGCTGTGCCAATTTTGAAATGGCAAAGAAAAACATCCCTCATTGCTTCAATATTTAGGTCCACATTTTCTCATTTGCAAATCAAATCCATTGACAGACACTGACTAGACTTACCTGGAACTAACATTATGCATAGGATCAACAAACATCATACATAGGATCTCTTTGCTAGCTGATAAAACAGTCACTATGTCTTGATTAATGATACTACTTGATTTCATCAACATACTTCTGTCTCAAGAGGCCCAGTTCTATTTCATTTTCCACTTAACACATTCCTGTCTAATTTCTATCTCTCAGAGATGAGCAGTACACAATTTCTTCAATGTCTACTTACCACGTGAGGAAGTCAGCAAACCTTTTCTATAGTTACAAGCAATTTGCAAAGATGTGGCAGTAGCTCCAGTCATCAACTGACCCTGAACAAGGCTGGAAGCACAGAAGGATCAGTGCAAGAAAAACCTTTGCTGTTAGGGAACCAAGACAAATTGGTGCAACTTTCTTCCCTACTAATTTGAAAAGAACAGTTTGGCTGCTGCTTGTACTGATAATCCACTAATTATTTGCTACTCTTTTTAGCCAGAGGGCTAAGGCAGTGCCATCAGCAAGTTCAGAACATACCCTGAAACAAAGATCAGATATTACAGTTCAGAGTCTGAGGAAACAGCATCAATGATGAAGACAGCTGCAATATGGAAGGCATGGTAAGCAACAGTTGTCTAAGTCTATTAATAATTTATCATGGCTCTGTTTCAAATACTGACATTTTCCATGACTTGGATTATGCCTATTATTATAAGATCATTACATCACCTATCACACAAGTGTAACTTTGTTAATTTTGAAATAAAAGCTGCTAGACAATACACAACACAAAGTTACACGAGAGAGGCAAGTACAGTGATTTCACAGGCAATTTGGAATTGGGCACCAGACTTCAATTTCTGACTTTGAAAGATGGGAAACGTGGTGGAGAGAAGTCTTCACCAAGACCCAGCAGCAGTTCTCTCCTGTGACTTGTGCTTTTCTTTAGTCATCCAAAGCCCACGGAGCTGCGCTGCAAGCTTCAGGACCAGCATGCCAACCTCCTGTACTGTTTCTGACACCTGGTTTTTATGTACCATTTCTCACTAATAAGAAGGCCCAGTGATTCCTCGTCACACATCACACTTGAGCTAGTACATCCACACGTTATTTCTGCAGCATTATATTTGCACATATTAACTGTTGACCCCTCCAGATCCTGTACTGCATTTCGAGAAGGGTGTGCTATAAACTGGTGAGAGTCCACAGGAAGCCCAAGAGGGTGCTCAATGATCTATGAAAGCGACTTCAAATTATGAATTGAAAAACAGCTGCTTAACCTGGAAATGGAAACCCTGAAGAGAAATAAGTGTTTAAACATCTAAAAGGTAGCTATAAAGGAAAACTTTTGCATACACCCACTGCACACAGGACACGGAAAAATAGGCTTTAAATTACAACCTGAAAAACTTAGGGTATGTAGCAACCTTTGCAACGGTAGTAATAATTACAGGGGAAAATGGTAATAATTAATTAGACAAGCATTTGATAAGAATGATACAGAAAGTTGACCATTCACCTTTAGAATGAGAGCAACACTAGACCATGTTCAAAGGTTCTTCTTCCCCCATTGCATGTCTGTGTATTTCTACAGTCACCAAGCACAAGCACCAACCCCGGCTGTGTACAATTACATATGCACATGTCTGCATATGCAAATTCATTTCTTTGTTACAGACAATTGAGGGCGATTACTCATAGGTAAGCCAATTTACGTAAACAGCATTTGAAAGTGAAACACATCAGTTTCTTGCAAAACATCAGCCCAACAGATCACTGCATGTAGTATGTAAATCCTTACTCCAAAATTGTCTTCTCTTAGATCTTACAAAACTCACCCGTTGTCTGACATTCCCCTTCTCTCTCATCAGGTACTTATTAGATAGTAAAACAACTGACTGGGGCAAACATCGTAACTCTACACTAAACTAACACCATAACCAAATAGCTGACTCCTGTAGCAGCTGTGTACTATTCTGAATAAATATTACAGTTCAGTATATAGGCAATACACATCCATAAAAGCACAAGAACTGGAAGGAGTAATCTGCAGCTGGTAGACTGAGGACTACAATAGCACACAACCCAGAGCAATATGCATCAATGGGGAGGTACAGAAACATCCCTCTGATCAAAAATATATATGCAGCAATGGTAGGAAAAGGTACTTGGAACATGTTGCTTGCAATCCACTGAAACAATGTCTGCAAGACAGAATGCTGGCAAACCACCTTCTGTGTCCCACAGTGCCTTGAAATCAATACACATCGCCTGCTGCCAGTTGCCAGTAGCAAACAAAGGCATTACGGTCAGCAGAAGCGTGTGGGGCACCGAAAATGAGACTTAAATATGTCACAGACAGGATACTCATTCTCAGTACAGTTTACAAGGGTATACAATTGGAAAACAACTTGTGAGAATGAGAATCCTGAAGCCTGCCCTGAGTTAAATTAGTTGTAAAATTGTGTTTTGTTTTAGGCTTTTTTTCTCAGGTGTTTTGGAAATAGAATCATCTAGGCAAAGCAATTTTCACACGCTGCAGAAACACACACAGTGTTTCTCCCACAGTGAAAGGAGTATAAAAATACTCTTATCTATATGTTAGAGTGACCCAGGTCACAGGAGAATCTGTACTTTTCCACTGATTAAAAGGAAGGGGCCAGGTGCTTTGTGCCTCCCATGTAGCTGGAGCATGCAGTTGCTTGGTAACTTGTTCTGAGCTATTGCATATTAATCACACATACATGTAGGAATACAAAGCTGGCTGCTTAGGCTCATCAGCCAAAATAGTTTACAGCCACACAATGGTTTCTAGCAATCGAGGAAGTTTAACACCGAATTTAAGTATATGGTTATATGTTTTGATGAACAGAACTTTTATAAATAAAAATGAAACAATAAAATTTATTTATATGTGACTTTAGAGCATACAAAAAGCATAGCCTACAAACTATTAGCAATATTTATCTTTTCACAGGGCATCCTGTAATGTCTCAGACTCAACAAGCATAAACTGGCAGACCCTTATGACTTGAAAAACATTACAAAAGTTCTAACAGTGCACGCAGAACAAAGGTGTTTCAGTGCTTGGGCTAGACTCACTGTCTTCATTAAATATCTTATTTCTAACACAGGATAAAACTGATCTATAAATTTCCTCTTGTAAAAATCAAACTGTTCCAATTCTACTGATCACTCATATTTAAGAGATTAAACTGTGCAAATAAGAAGTGGCTTTAACTGATTCCTCCCACCCAGCTACAAAACATGACCACAAACAGACTCTGCATCAGACCACACAAGACCCTGTCTCATTACAGCCATACCATTAGCATGCAAATTTAAATCAACAGGTTTTTTCAGGCATAAAAGCAGAATCCAACAACAGTTAAACCACCTCTTACGACTGACAATGTACTACTTCCATCACTGATGATGGCACCCTAACCAAAAAGAATGGGTCTTTATTGTCTTTAATGAACCCGAGGGGCTGCAGGAAACCAGCGAATTGATGAGCATGGATTTGGTAACATCACTGTCAGTGTGATTTCCAAACCAAGGACCCAGCCTCCTGTTAGGATGATCAAATACAATTCTGACTTCAGATAACAAGTCATCACAACACTACATTAAGTAGAGTATAAATTCTTATCATCAGATTCTCAGCTAGTTTAAGCCAGTGTGTTCTGTTAAAGTCAATGAAACCAGACACACCACCATATGAAAGAAATCTTTTAGTGTGCTGCAGACCTGGAAAAATATCTTGAAAAATGTTCATCATTTTAATACAAAGTCTCTATTTCCCACAATATCTCAGCACTGAGCAGTAGGAGGACCCTGAGACCTACTTTCAATATACTTCTTACTTACCATTAATTTTTATTTCAATTTAAAGAGAGATAACTAATAAGATTTTCATAGCTACTCACAAAAATTAATGATACATTTGTTACAAGATTTAAGTTACTTGCATAATTTAAAGACTATCAAAGACTACTAAAGACTCTTTAAATACTATCAAAACTCTACAAAACAAAATAGACACATTTACCTAACATAGGTAGGTAGACACTTCACCAAAATAATGTAGGAAACTACAGACAAATTTCAGGAGATGACTGAAGGTGCAGAGGACAGGCTAAGATAGAAAAATAAAAAACTCATGAGTTCTACAGAAAAATTAGTGGCCCACAACATTGGCAGACAACAGACTTTTTAATCCCTACTTCCTCCACCCATTCTTCTTTTTTTGAGTTGTTACATTATTATTATTATTATTATTATTATTATTATTATTATTATTATTGGGTTTTTGTTTGTTAGTTTGTTTTGTGGTTTTGTTGGGTTTGTTGTTTGAGGTTTTTTTATTAATTATTTTTCCATTGTTAAGCATATTGTCAGGGATGTTGTTGAGTGAGACCTAAAACTTCCCAAGCTCAAGAGAGAATCAGTCGAATTTTAAGACATATGCTACCACCACCGCTATAGAAAGGATCTGCACCACGTTGAAATTCTCTTCAAATATCTTTCATAAAACAAATGCTTCATTCTTAATTTTTTTTTTTTAGCAAATGTTAGTAATGCTGCATCACAGACACTCACTCCCAGTTGCACGTGTTCTTCCCGAGACTCTTATGCAACTTAGGATTTCAATTACCATCCTAACCCTGTAATTGATACAGGTTCTCCCCTTTTTAGGCTGATTATAGGGGAAAGCTGCAAGTGCTACAAAACCAAGCAGACTTGCTTGTTCTTGCCAGCGAGAAGATGATTAAGCATTATTAAAAAATAAGACTATTGACTATGTTTAAGTATTCATAAAGCTGTGAGCATGAACAATATGATGGCTTGTTAGCATCAATATTTGAACACAGGCATGCAAGATGTTCTTCAACTAAATTCCAAACTCTATGACCTAACTGTCTGGCAATTCCAAGGATAAAACAACTATTAAAAGCCATCGGTAAGCAAGAAATCTCTTTTAATTTCATACGGTAAAAAATATAGTTAAACCCGAAAAAAGGAGTAGATATTAGACAGGGAAAGCCCACACAGTTGTAGGGCAAGTGATAAAATATTTAGTGCTTTGATTTCTTTTTTTATTCATTTCATAGGAATAGTTTGACAAACATGGAAACATTTGCAACAGCAACACTTGGGTCACTTGAAAATCCTGATGACACAAATACAGGTCAGCAAAAACTAAGACTGGGGGAGGGCACTTCAGGTCTTATTATTTTCATACACGCACATACATACATATATAAATATACAGTTCACAACTCCAAACAGTTATTTTAACTCTGTCTGCAAGTGAACTGAAATAGTAGGCCAAGGAACCATGTCCATACTAAGACAGTTATCATGACAAATCAGTCCATCATAGCAAAATAAAAACAGCAATTCCTTACTTAAAAGGAATCTCCTAACATAGTAGTAGTTGATCGCAATACCTGTCAAGTTTTTATATCAAAGAACAGACTCAGCCAAAAGAATAAAATGAATGCTCCCACCTGCACAAGCAGCTGCTGCTTTAATTAAGTACATACACAGCACCACCCAGTGGGGAGAGCTGAGTCACCACTGACATGGATGAGAAGTTTTAACACCAGACTTTTTATGGTTTCGCTGTTTTTGCTTTTGTTTTGTTTGGGTTTTTTACCCCCTGAACATGAACTAGGTGTGGGCTGTCTGTCCTTGCTTGCCAAATACCATTACAGAGCCTTCACTATAAAAAAAAGTCTACCTACCAAGCCAAAGAAGTCCAAGAGAGCTGAACCTCTGGGCCAGCACAACAGAAGGCTGCTGAGCATCAAACAGACGCATCCACTTTGAAGAGCGTTCAGAATTCTACAGCACACTAACACCTGGCTTCTGGTGACAGCCTGAAGCTGTGTTTAAACAAATGATCCAGCTTGGTATCTGCCTGTACTGGCAATGGGCAGAAACTGATGCCCAGGAAATTCCACCTGAACATGAGGAAGAACTTCTTTACTGTGCGAGTTCCTGCACACTGGAACAGGTTGCCCAGAGAGGTTGTGGAGTCTC
>VZRW01005215.1:0-29238 GCA_013398125.1 Aegotheles bennettii
TGTTGGTCTCTTTTCCCAAAGTAACACGCAATACAAGAGCAAATGGCCCTCAAGTTGTGCCAGGAGAGGTTTAGACTGGATATCTGGGAAAGTTTCTTCACTGTAAGGGCATTGGGCATTGGAACAGGCTGCCCAGGGGAGTGGTGGAGTCACCATCCCTGGAGGTATTTAGAAGACGTGTAGTTGTGGTGCTTAGACTGATGGTTTAGTGGTGGACTTGACAGTGTTAGGTTAATAGTTGGACTTGACAATTTAAAGGTTTTTTCCAACCAAAATGATTCTATAATTCTATCATTCATGAAGAACAAGTAGGCAGAAAAATTATCACATCAACACTTCATCTTTCAGTACTTTTTCAGGGAGATGATTATGTTTAAAAGGCATGAAGGTGTAAAAGGCCTGTCTTTCTATCTTATCGACTCTTGTGGCTACATTCAGTGTAATAATAATGTACTATCAGATATAACTGTAAAGATTTTAGCCATGCCTTGTATAAATTGAATTTTTGTGGGAAAATAAGCAAGAATGGGATCAATGAGGCAAATTTGGGATTAGGAAAATAATACTGTGTTTCAAGGAGCATTAAAATATGTTTAGATTAGTAATGGATTAACATTGTAAAAACTGAAAACCCATTGTTGCTAATCTCTTTGAACTAGACTGAGCTATTCTAAGCCAACACTGAACAAAGTTTTCATGTGTGGAATGAGGGAGGAGTTTTCAACTTTTCTTTTTCTAAAATTCAGATTAAAAAAAATACTGTTGTTGTATTTGTTTCAGCAAAGGTTTCTTCAAGGCTTGGGTAGTTTCATGTCAAGTGAAGGAGAGGAAAAAAGATTACAGCCATGGAATAATCCAGGTGAGGAACTGCACCTGGAAAGTGGGAAAGAAGAAAAAAATTATGTGGTTTTATCCTGGGCTAAAGTATGGTGGATATTGTAATGCCACCCACTTACACTGCTGAAAAAGGAGGAGAGAATTTGAACTATTCTCTGACTCCTGAAATCTCTGCACTTTTACAGCACAAGCACTGCTGTTCAAATTAACAAATGACATTAAGAAAGCTGTGGTACTTAGGCAAAAATGTTTTTTAGTGAGAAATGATGGTACACGCCATCAGCCTTTCCAATAGTCTTGGGTCAATATTGTTAGTACCACTGCTGCATGCAGCAGAAAGACAGGAGGTGCAACAGACTGCTTAAAAGGTACATATAGCCTGTTGACTCAAGCTTTTCTACAGTCTAGATAACAATCATTTAAAATAGATACAACAGAAATAATAGTGCAGCTGATTTACAAACTACTTTTTAAATGGATTCTATTTGCAAAACACTTACTAATTTTAAATAATTTGCATATTTTGAAGAGTCTGTTATTCCATTGTTATATTAAATTAGGTCAAAGATCAGATCAAACTGAATGCTATAATTCTTGAGGCCTCAGTTTTTAACTCTGATATATTTATGTAGAATCCACCAAATTTTAAAGGTGAAATGTAGGAATATAGAGATGTTTCTATACTCTGCCCTTTTGTTAGAGACCATGGCCAGTAACCAGAAGGGATCCTTCATGCTCCCAAGCTCTTTCAGGTTCCTACTTTATTAGAGGAACTGCTTCAAAGCTCCTAACGTCCCACATTTAATTTTTATGTCAGAAAATTAGAGTTGAAAGTGAAGTAGCCATAAGGGCATACACTACTGCTGAAAAGTATTGGCAAGATCAAATACAGGAGTTGGGAAAGTGGTTTGGTAAGTGTGGAGGAAGGAAGGAGGAAGAAAAAGTTGAAAAAATAATATTTTAGAAATACTGTACAGCTAGAAAAGGCAATCAACAGCGTGGTTTGGGTTTTGCTTGTTTGATTGGGTTTTGATATCTACCTTACCTTCCTGCCTCATTTTAGAAGGTCTTTTTTATAATGAAGCTGTCTTATGTTGTCCAAAGTATACACACACACAAACAAAGGGATGTTCTGGAAAAGAGATTTTATTTAAAAGTGAGCTACAGAAACGTGTTTTAATACTAATTGCAGCTGTCACTGACACACTGGGCAGTGGTCAGCTAATTTGTGGGCATTGAAGTCATACAACCACTAGCTTCACGAGAGGAGTGTCCCCAGGCTGCGGTACAGCAGTTTGCTCCAGTGCCATTTATTTCTTTGCCTGGAAGCATAGAAAATAAAAGACTAACCTTAAGATGATAGTGCAAGTCAATAGTAAGGTCCTGAATGAAGTGGGAGACACCGTACTTACAGTCCCTGCTGGACAGCAGTCAATATCAGACATCACACTTAAACTGTCAGAATTTGACCTGACAATCCTTTTTCAGAAGGACCAGAAACAGAGCTAGCCAAGTTACCTTGCATTTCTGAAGAAGGTCATGAGCAGGTCACTGGCAGATGGAAGTGCGTATTAAAGATGTCTAGTATGAGTATAAGCATGAACATTTTTAGCCTGCATAAACATAAATGTTAAGATGCATAAGGGATTGTAACTGCCTAGCTGGAACAGGAGTACAGTTAAAAGATCTTTATAAGGAACAAAGAGAGATGTTTGCTGTGTTCATGTGAAAAAAAATATTGGAAGAAAAAAAAAAAAAGACGACTTATATAGTCAGCAATATATGTTCTAAAAATGCAATTTCCGGATTAATAACAAAGACACTGTTCTAGTTCACTAGTTCCTTTAGGACGTGTGCTTTTGACCCATGCAACATATTGTGCCCCATGGCTCTTAGCTGAACTGTGACTTAACTGTGCCTATTTTTTTTTAAATGTGTGATGTCTATTAAAACTAGCTGGTGCTTGTACCAGGACCCCAGTGGAAATGAAAGAGATGTCTCAGTGGACTGTCCATTGGTTAAATATTAAAGGATCAAACTTTAATATTTAAGTGTGTATGCAGTATATTATATAAAACAAATTCCTATCTGAATATTTTAAGTTTTCTCTTTAATCTCAGAAAAGCCAGTGTTTCCACCCCTTAACTCTAATTAACCAGATAAAACAGTATTTCAAGGATATATCTCCTATGAAAAGAGTCAGGTTTTTCTGTGATTATATATATCTTTGCTCCAAGGCACTTATTAATTTGCTTAAAAGTCCATGCATCATTTCACAGATTGTTTTAGCACTTGTCATCTTATCAGTCCACGTCTGAGTAAGGCACACTTGAAAAAAAATGAAGTGAAAGATTAAGTATTCCAGCATGATCTACATTATAAATATAACTGTCTTGATTTTATAAATGAATTTCCATAAAAATGGAGCAACAGAGAGGGTGAGAGGTGATGGAGCACTGTGAAAGATGGTGGGACTGACAAATGCAGCTAGGGAGGGAATCAGAGGCAGCAGCAGGATAGATACAGCTGGAATACTCCTTGGCTCTGCTATTTCATACCTTCTGCACCAGGGAGCAGGAGGAGCAGATGCTCTGCAAGGACAGGGGATGGTGATGGGGCAGGAGCGACAGCACCCTCAGTCCCCATCACCTCAACAAGCCCATCATGATGAGGCAGGTCCGTAGTCAAAGCAAGAGTGTCCAGCCCTTGATGTATCATAGTAGGCTGGAAACAGAAAAGAGAGGTCCACCAGGTTAGTGAAACTGAGGCCCAGGTCCCCATAGGTATTTCTTTGGCATGCCTATACACACACCCAATTTAAGTGCTCAGATTCTCCACCATGCTGCTGCTTGACTGGATGGGTGTTTAAATCCTGTAGCTGGCTGACCAGTGACCTTACACTACATAGCTTAAATGCTATGGGCAACCTGTGAGTTAACAGTGGTTGAGATCCCTGTCTCAGGCCTCAACTGGGTTTTAGCTTAGATCTAAGATCTAAATCTCTATGTAAAGGCCTTGAATGTCACCTTCCTACACGTCAAGTGAGGTCTCTCATCATGGGCTGTCTGTGCTCTTGCAAGCAACATGTAATAATTTTTAGACAGTGGAAGAGCTTCAACAGGAGACCTGATCGGTCTGCAATGAATAGTCCAGCTCTGTGGACAGCTATGTAACTTGATTATGAGCAAGTTGGCTGCAGAAGCAACATACCTGCATCAGAGATGTGTTCCACCCAGATGAATTAGCCCTGCATGCTGAGATAGCTGCATGGGTTCCAGGACCTACCCACTGAATTGGCCAGGTAGTTGGACTAGATCATTGTAGGTCCCTTCCAACTGAAAATATTATCTATTCTATTCTATTCTATTCTATTCTATTCTATTCTATTCTATTCCATTCCATTCCATTCCATTCCATTCCATTCCATTCCATTCCATTCCACCTTTTTCTTTAAGAGTTGCTTTGGAGTCGGATTTGGCCTATATCAGCCATTGTCACACAGATGCAGCCATCAACCAGCCCTTGCACACCAAAATAACCAGAATATAGGTGGAGAGGAATGACATTTAGGTCACTTAGAGCCTATGCAGAGGCAGATGTCTATGCCTAGTCCCACTTCTCTGCTCTTCAGTTGTGGGTGATTTAGGTGCATCCTTGTTCAACTGATTTCTGATTTTTTAATTTTTTTTTTTAAGTCAGCCCTTCACTCTCACCATTCATTGCCCAGGAAGTTGTATTTGGGCTGAGAAATCCACAAGGTCGCAGGGGGAATAAAAGTTAGTTTTGCAATGCTTAAGTACCTTTGAGGATCTGGGTCCAAAGGCTTAATCCTACATCATCAAAGTCAATAAAAGCATCTTGATGTTAGGATGGGAAATTGAGGTAAGAATGTGAATATATTCTTTTCTCATTTCTTTTTTATAGTTTCTGTTGATCAAAAGCCTTGAAGTAGCAATTCTTCTTTGATGCATCTGCTCTAAAATCAGAGTTTAAAGGGGCTGGTTTGGATCTGTACAATAGTCTGACATTTTATCCCTTTTTTTCAGCTGCACAATCATATTGAGCAACTGCTCCCAAATTGAGCAACAGAGCGAATTACAAATAAATGCTATAAAAATCTTATTAATTTTACTGTGTGTTTGGCTTACTAGAGAAACTTAGCTGAGGAATCAAAATTTGCCAGTTTGAGTGAAGAAGGAGAGAAAACTGTTGCACTATGTAGGTAGAGGTATGGAGAGGCAGAAAGGGCAAACTGGAAAAAAAAGGAAGCAGAGAGGAAGAAATGCATTGTAAGAGCAGCCCATTTGATTTAAAAAGTAGAATTTTGACCTGAAAAACTCAGGATGAATCTTTGTGATTTTTCCTAACATAAATGAAATATCATCATGTGATCTAACATGATGCTACTTCTTTTGCTTACAATTAAATTAATTAGACTCAAGCTATTAATTTGGTGTACTACCTTTTCTCCGTGCTTGTCTGAATTGCCAAAAGGTTCAGCAGAATGTTCAGAAGGTTTTGTTATGCTGTTAGTAAAGTTTCATCCTGATCTGACTCTGGTAGATTAGATAATAGCCACTTAAGTCTTGAACTGAAATTTGTCTAATGTAATTGGATGTTCACACTTTCTGTAGAAATTGCTGTATTTCTATGTATTGTCTAAGCTCTTGGTGTTAATGTTATCTTGTCCCAAGGGAAACTGTGCACAAAATATTTTCTAAATAAGAAAATACTTCCTTTTATCAGGTTTAAAAATTGTTGCCTCTCAGTTTTATGGAAGTTCTGTTTACTCTCATATCATGTTAACAGCAATTTTGCCCACTTAACTACAGCTGAATTACTCTGCTGAGGAAGGGATCAGAGTCTGGTGACATCTAAACTCATTATTCATTGACTAAGTCTGGTGAAATTGTTTGTCAGCAGGCAGTTGTACCTCAAAGATATTTTGACTAAGCTTCTCCTGCAGGTTTTCCCACCCATTTTTCTGAAATAATTTGTTTGAGGGGAAATTTTTTTCCATGCATCTGGAAAGGAGGAATAATGACTTCCAGATCTGAAAAATTAGATTTATTGCTGAAGGACCAGATAGATCAGAGAGGAAAAATGTACCTGAACAGGCAATGGAAGAAAAACATCAGACAGAGAAGAGAGGAAATAGAGAAAGCAAGGAGCATCAATGAAGAAGGGTGAAGGAGTCAGAATTGACAGTATTCACACTCTATTCAATGGAAGGCAGAGCTTCCTTCCACAGGTGAGAGATGCAGATATCCCAGGCACTAGTAGAGAACTTGTTAATAGGGAAAATCCTAAAATCTCCTTACAACAGGACACATTTCCTGACACTGACACAGTTTTTTCTTCTCCGACTGTGGATCAGGCGCTTGGATAATTTGAGTGAGAGAGAAGCCAGGGAGCTGTCACGCTGGAAAGCACAGAAATACACAATCTTAAAACTCTTAGTTATGCCTGACTCATAGCCAAGCTTCTGCACTACTTTTCTAGTGGAACAAGTTTCATTATAAGTAATTTCATTAAGGAATTGATACACAGCATGAGCAATTCTTCCTGTGAAAATGCTTAAAGCTCCACATGTTTGGGAGATTATGACTAAATTTGTGTGGCAAAAAGTCCCCTGAACTTTTGTGTAAAAACTTGTCTTTTTTTCTTAGCAATGATTGCATTCTTAAAGAAGGGACATTTTTGCAGAAAATGGGCCATGGTGATCCTTGTGTACTTTAGTCCAAAATACACAGTGGCACATATTGCACATACCAAAAGCAAGGATGAAAGAGGGTGGCTCAGTCATGCTATCAACTTCAGGATTACCCTTTTAGAAATACTAAACAGAGAAAACTTGTATTGTTAATAGAGCTTTTGAATAATTGTACTGCTCAGTGTCAGCGTTTCAAGATTTGTTAAAGGTCCTATTAGCTTCCAACAAGATCAGAATAATCAAAATGTGGAATTCCTGTTTTGATGCACAGTACTCTTAAAAAATAAAAGAAACTTGTCAAAGGCTTAAATTAATCTTATTTAAAGAAGAACTGTAATTTTAAAATTAGTTGTCTCAGATATTCCCAAATTCCATAACAGTACAAGATCAGTCCTTTGAAATTCTTGGGCATGTCTCTTTTGGAAAGTATAAGTCATGTTGCCTGATTAAGTATGAACCGAGAAGCTCCCTCCCCTAATTGAATAATATATTGATAACATACTATGAATATTCAATTTTAATGTTGCCTTCCTGGACTTGTATTAAGTTTTCCATTAAAAAAATCTGAGGATTTTAATGAGGTCTGCCAACCTCTCAACAACAGGAAAAGTATCACTAGCAGATTAATAGCTGGAATGCAACTGGAAGTTCCTTTTGCCTGTCAGTAATTTAACTGGGCTTTTTACTAATCTTTAGCAGTTTTAAATTACTATGCAGCCAATAGTATACAGCTAGAATTAGTAAAACCTATGAAGAAATTCCACACTGTGTGATACACATAATAAGCTTAAACAGATTTGGCTTAGAATAAGTTGTTAATTGACAGCATATGACTGCCTAAAATCACACAGCTGCTTTGCAAACAATTCAGACAAGCAGTTCTAAATTAATACACATCTAATTCATTATTTATGTAACAAATTATCTCCTTTCACAGTTAACAATAAGGAAAAGCATTTCCAAATGGGTCATCACTGTAGCTAGCCACAGACTTATGTGGGATGCCATTTTCAAGGGCTGGAGAGAGTTGGCAACTGCTTAGAAAAAAAAAGAGTTCATATTGGAGCTGGTCCTCATCTCACATCTCAAAAGGAAAGGAGCATAAATAAATAAATATTTTTCCAACTGCTTAGCTATATTTATTTTCCACTGCCTCCCTGCCTACAGCAACACGGTTGTCCCCTGAGCTCTTGAACCTGTTTATTTCCCATCCGCTACCTGTCCCATTGAAGCAGCACTAATTATCCCAGAAGGCTTTGCTCCTGTCAGTTAAGGCAGAAAAAGCACTCAAAGCCTTCTGGAAATGCACCAGGGCCATTGCAGTCAACAGGTACTGAAGCTTCTGGTGAAACACATCTAAAACCTGGATTAGCAGCCTGGAGCTGGGGAGAAGCACCGAAGTGGAGGAGCAGAGGTAGTACTTAACACACCTAATATGCAGCAGCATCTGAGAAACTCATTAGTGCACACACATGCGCTTCTGACCTGATTACAGTTAGATTTATTTCTCTTCTGCATGTAATTTATATTGCTTTGTTCCTGGTGTTGACGAAAGGAGGTACCTTCCATAATTTGTATTTATCTCCAAAGATTACTCTTTGCAGGTCCACTCCTTTTCATTAATGCCTTTTGTCATAACTCATACATTTTCCTGTTCTCTACAGACTCTTCCAGATTTGTAGCTTTGGAGGAGAATCCTGCAGTTCAAATGGGAGAATTCTGATATATGGTCTTTTCATGCTATGAACAACTGGCACCTCAGGGTTTGCTGGCAACCACCCACTCCACAAGCACTCTGAGCACTAAATCAGATGATTTCATAAGGCTAGGAAGAGAAAAAGACTTTAAATACCAAATAGTAAAATTATATTATGCTTGTAAAAGCCTCCTTCACATTTAATTACTTGTGGAAATATAAAAGCTATTCCACCTACTGTAGCCACATAGAACCTGTACAAACCATAGCATGATGTTCAGGCAGATGTGGCTGATTTGCCAGAACTCACCCTACCCATGAGCAAAGCCATTAAGAATGAAGAAATCTTTCCATCTTCCCTACTTGACTGCAAGCACAGGGACAGGGCAGTACAAAGGGGGGCAACAAGACACTCCCAGTATAGCAGTGTTGCATTTTTACCTCCTCTGGGCTCCGGAAAAAAAGGGGAAGAGCAGATGCTCCTATTGGGCAGCTACTCAGGACCTTTGCTCTCAATCTGACAAGAACCAAATATGGGATGAAGTGTGTGACAAATGAGAGGCACAAAAGTATTCATGCAGGAAAGTTGCGACGTTCTGGGATTCACTGCCTTCATATAAATAATTCATGTTGTAGCTGGAGACTCGGTTTATGACATGTGTAAGATTGGCAGAAAAATATAAGATGGACCATGTGATTGTAGATCTAGTTGAAAAATGAGAACTAAAGTTCAGGGGGGAAAAAAGTGGGAGATTTGGAAATTTGATTTCATTCTATGTTGGAAAAGAAAAAGAGACTTTTAAACATACTTTTTTTGGGTGTAAAAAAAGAGCTATTCTCAGAATAGCAATACTGGAGGCACTCATGTGAAATGAAATACTTGCTCCACAGTGAAATTCCTTCTGTCTGATACAGACAGGAACTTGCACCTGTGGCTTCCATGTCCCAGTTCAACAGTCACTTGGGGAATAGCTTCTACTTCTCTCTCTCTCATTTGGATCAGAAATTTAATACCAAATAGAAAAAAAAAAGTTGAAATTAAAGCACGTTTGGAAAAAGATTTGGGTTTGACAAACTTAGTATTTAGGAATGAAAAGGGTAGAATAATTTGTTGATATTGCTTGTGTAGCTACACATGCAATATCTTTGCTCAGTGCTCAGTTTAGCACAAAATGATTATTCAGCCTGGTAAAATCTGCTCCTAGGGTAAAAATAATAATTAAGATTTTTTTTTGCTAGCTCCTGTTATTGTTAATTTTTATAATAGCACCATGTAATTTTCCTTCTTCATCTGGACATTTTAAAAAATACTGTTTCTCAAAATGGAAGTTCTTACTAAATCTGGACTGTGGACTAACACTGAGAACAATCCTTGTTTTTAGTTGTTTAATTAAAGATGACTAACTTTTGGAAGGCATTATGGTCTCTTCAATGGAATATTATGAATTCTTTACCATGAATAACTCTTCTATTAAAGATAGGTTTTTTGCATTGCCCACTGTGGTTCAGTTTTAATTTTCCAATCCATAAAAAGCTGTGTTATAACCTTTCAAGAACACCTCAGTAGTGGTGCTGAACACTGAGGACGTATACAAGGAAATACTTAAGGCATGACATTTAAGATGCTGTAATGCTCAGTTGTCCATTACAACCACCCTCTTTGTCTTATATGATGTACAGAAGGAGGAAATGCGGTCACAGCTCAGCTGCTCCCATTTATACTCTTAGCCTTGATCAGAGAGGTAAACAAATGCCCTCAGCAGGACACAGAGGCATCTGTGGTATAAGCCTTTAGCTTTTCTCTGACTCCACTGCCTTGGAGACACCCTCAGTAATGGGGTGGACAGAAAAAAGGACGAAGCTACCTGAAGGTGCAGCCAAAGGCGTGCTAAGCAAGAAGTGAATTGAGTAGATCAGTAGTTCAAGGAACAAGTGCAGATTTCCAAATGAAGGAAAAGTTATCCTGCAGAATAAACTCACTTTGGGCCAAGAGATGCCAGAGTCCTTCTGTAAAAAGTGATAGGAAAATATGCCTCATTGTTGAATGTTAATTATCTGACTGATGCATGACTTCATCCTGCATGATTGTCTTGACCCACTTGTCCACAGCTTAATAAGGCATAGGTCTACCTAGGTACAGCCTTTTGTTACAAAGAGACTTGTATGATGATCCACATAGAAGTCTATAAGGCTTTGTGTTCTTATCTGAATAGGTCCACAGATTGGTACAGTTTGCTGAAATGTGAAGTTCTATCTGTCACATGAAATAAGGTAACAATCGCTGGTTTATGAGCATTTAGGAGAGAAAAAAATCGAGTATTTAACAGGAATACAGCCCTCAAACCTTGAACAAATTTGCTGTATTAGCATATTCAACGACAAATTATACTTGTCTTCCAGGCAAAAATATAAGCCAAAAGAAAATCATACCTTGTATATATAATAATCTTATTATTGGGGAGTACAGATGTGATCATAAAGGTAAAGCTTTTAACTCTCTCACTGAGATTGAGAAACATTTGCCAGGAATAATGCCTGAAAAATAAGGACAGCTGATAAAAAACCCTTTTTGCTTGCAAAACACTGAAACTCCAGTGAGAATGAGAAATTGGAAAAATATTTTCCTTAAGCCCAGAACCAAGATGCTGAAGATGGCACAAAAACAGAGGCTCCCAGCACCCACATTTGGCTTTGGAACCACAGATATTCAGTTAATTAGAGACAGCACTATACGTGAAACACACAATATCATCTCCCACTGCCAGGCAGTGAGCAATGCCAGCCAGCTGATTTGGTTGTAGTACGCAGCCAGATCCTCTTCAGTGTGAGAGAAAATCAGCTCTGTTGTCCAGCATCCTGACAGAGCATGAAATATCTTTTAGGGAGATGGACTGTGAGGGAGGGAGCTTAAGATGGAAAAAGGCTAACAAAGTTTCTAAAATTCAGCCTTTGTGAAACAAGGAATTGGTGACAAGAAATTAGCAGTCTGCAGAGACCATGCATCCCAATGTTAACAGAAACTAATCTTTATGTTAGCAGAGATGAGAGATAAAAAGAGGTTAGAGAGAAGCTCAAGGATTTTGCACTGAACCCACACCGCTAAGCATTATAGTTGCAATAAGTTATAAAACATTGCAAATGAGTGCAGGCTGGCTACCCGATCTATTCAGGGCAAAAAAATGTTCATTGTTTATGGTAGGAATGAGTTTTTCCCTATGAGTTATACAGACCAGCTCCGACAACTTGTGCCACATAATTCAGCAGGTACTGTTACACCAGTGTTTCTATGAGTTCTGTGAGTTCTATGTAACAGTTCATTCAAAGAAGTATTCCAGTGTTATCTATGCTTTTGGAAAGAGTTACTGCCTACAGCTGCCTAGGAATTTCAGTACAGATGCTGCCATAGATCCTGGGGACTCAGCCAAGGGCTTCGAGACGGGAGGACGATCCTTGTGCCTCCAGGAATGTTCCAAATCTTGTGTGGGGATGCTGCCCTCAGGTCCTAGGTAAGCAGAAAGACTTCCCAGAAGTAAGGGTGGCTCTGCATTCCACATCATTCAAGAAAAAAAGAGAACTGTTTTAATTTTTCCTCAAGGAACAGGCAATTCTCCCCCTTCCACATATTTTTTCATTTGAGCCCTGGACTGTAATGTATTTTTAGTCTTGTATAAAGTGCCTGGGGTGGGGGCACCTTTCTCATGGAAGTGCAGTCCTGAGTTTTGATTGCTTTTACTCTAAGACAATATTCAGAGACAATACTCTGCTTATCCTCCAGCAGATAGCAGAAGTGCCAGATGCAAGAAAAATGCAGCCAACGGGGACTGATTCTACCTCTATCAAGGGACTCTATCTGCCTCTATTCTGCCTCTTTTGAGAAACTGGTCCAGACAAAGTCTAAGAGCCACTATGGAAGTGCCCATGCCAAAAGGTGTGAAGGAAGCCCATGAATTTACTAAGCTGAGATATAATTTTGAAATTTTTACGTTGGAAGTTCTGTCAAGCTTTGAGACACCCCCATAATAATATTCAATTATAAACATTTGGAAATGCGAAGGAACACTTCAATATTGTGCCCTCTCCCAACAACCCCAGCTCTTCAAATCAGCTAGTGCTACAAAGCCTCAAGAAAAGGAGTAAGTAGGAAGTATAGAAATTGTCCTGATGTAGAGTTGGCAGCCAGCGCTTGCTAACAAAACTCTCAGCAACCATGGCAGCAAACACAATGAAAAAAGGACCTACTGAGTGTGCTCTGGGAAGTGAAATGATGCCATCACCTCATCATTGGTACCTGGATGTGCCATTTATCTCAAATCATTTATAAGCACCATGAACAAGCTAAAAGATTACCCAAGAGAGAATGATGCTGACACTCCAGTACTGTGGCACTGCTCAAGCTGGATGGAAATTTGCTAGCAAAACCTAAATTCACTGAAAAATGCCAGTCACTTTTGCCTGAAATGTGTCTGCTTTGACAAACATTTCCTTCCCATTGCCTTATCAATAGCATTAGTACCAGAACACCCTGTGGTTTCATTTCTCTTTTATACAACCTAAGGCAAGTACTGATTGCATGATACACCCAGGCATTTCTCTCCCTCATTCTCTTCTAAATGGTCAAGTCCTAGCAGAAATGGTTTGCCTTAGTTCTTAACTGACTCACTGTGACTCTCCACTATTGAATTTTGTCTGATTTTATTAAAATAATAATTCTTACAGAGCATCCCAATTATTCTCTTTATTGACAGTACTTCCCCGTAATTTGTCATCAGTACATTTAATCAGCTCTTGTGACAAGACAATAAATGAAAATGCTGAATAAATGGAAAAATATCCTAGAACCAATCCAGAAGAAACTCCTATACTAATCCTTGCTTTAGCCAGATACATCCTCTTTCAATACTACTCATTGCTGCCTTCCTTTTACCTACTACTTTACTCTGTTTATCATTTTTCTAGTAATAATTTTCTTTTTCCACTTTGCTAATAATTTCCCATCTTAAGCCGTACAAAGCCTTTATAGCAATCTGAGTAACCATGGTATATTTAGTTCCTATTCTCTTTCTTAAAGAATCATGTCTCTGATTAAAGACTATGGAGTTGTGCGATAGAGTCTATATTTGCTAAATCAGTATTGCATTCTATCTCCTTTCCTATTCCTACATTTTATAAATTGCTAATTTCTTCAAACTCCATTCTAATGTCTAATGTATTATGGCAATCATCTTAATGGACATAGGCTTGTCTGGGTGGTTTTTTTTCCCCCCTTCATCCTCAAACATAGACATTACATATATTGTAATTCAATCAGATGGTATTGCGCCAAAAATACTGTGATACTGTAAATTCTAGTTGTGAGTGCCAATTTTCTCAGAATACTGGGATGGAGATTATCAAGTTAATTTTTCCCCACTCTTGCGCCTATTTAAATCTTTCAGTTTTATTTCCATTTAAGATGAAGTGATTTCTATTTCCACAAACCCTAGTCCCATTCACCATCCCCCCATATTGTTAAACTTCATAATTTTTGATAAATTAAGGTACACTATTGACTTTGTTTGGGGCAATCTCTCTGCTATCTTTAATCTCCACCTCATTGTTATTGCATCCCCATTTCCCTTCTTACTATCTGTCTTCTCTCGTTTTTTGCTTTTTTTTTTTTAAAAAAAATTCATGAAGCTAAATAATTTTGTTTTCTAATATTATTTGCAAAAATTAACACAGCATCATTTTTGTCAGTGATTTTATCATTCTACCCTTATAGTTCTAAGGTCTAAACGACATTTTTTTTGTTTTGTGACCAATTCTTTTCTATTCTTAAGATGTATTTTTGGGGGTCATTTTTCATCGTTCAGGCACAAAAGTCTTCCTTGAGTGTAAGATTTTACCAGTTCTGTAGGGCACAAATTCCAGATAATTTTGCCAAACCTACTTCTTACTCCTTGCCACCAGCAAGCAAGCCAAGTGTCTCAATAAACATCACAATTTTCAGCATTGCAATTGGCAGTTATTGACAGTCTCAGTGGAGAGGACAATGACTAGATTGGCAAGGAAAATGAATTAATTTGTCATTCTGAGTGGATCTTCTGTAACAAGCTAAAGGAATTTGGCAGCTCATAATTGGAAATCTTGTTTTTTCCTGGCAGTACTCGATCTACACAGTGAACAATGCAAAGGCTTGAGAGTTATCACTTTGGTGTTCGTTTCTAATTAAACAGATAAAAATACTAGTCAAGAAATATTAATTCAGCTAATGAGAAACAAAAACCAGAATGTGAAGCACACTCCGACTTGGAGTTTACCGTCTCTTGAATAACTTTCTCATCTGCAGTTTGGAGAGAGCCCTGTAATAGGAACAAGACTTTTAAAATCAGCCCTCAACTGTTTCTCACAAGCATGATGTTTGAACTATCAATTTTATGGGTCAGGGGGAGGTTTTGCCAGATGCACAGATTTCAGTGCTTTGTGAACAACTACTGAGTTTAGAAATGTGGCAACAGATTTTTTTGACAGTATCAATTAGATCTTCTATCCATTGGGTCTTGCTGAGAAAGTCATCCTCTAAGAAGCACTGTCTATACAGCATGCAACATGGGCAATTCCCTTTGGAGGCCATTTAGGAAAGACTGTAACCATTTTCTTTTACAGGCTGTTTACTTGCAAATTATTTTCTCAACTCTTAAAGCACTCCTAAGCTACACATACAGTTGTTCTGTAGTTTCTACCAAAGCCAATGCCAGCAGATGTGAGATTTCTGTCTTAGGCTATAATGGTGAATGGAAGAACTGGTGATTTTATACCCTGTAGGGCTATACTTTTCTCTCAAGTTGTCTTATTTGGAAAACAAAATGATATCCTTTACAGTTTTAAGTGCAAAGACCAGGGATAGTTGTCCTTTAAATGAATTCCTCCTTTCTTTCCCTATGTTTTCTTCTACTTCTGGAGGGCAATTTTCCCTCTGTCCCTTGGTACCAAGTATCTTTATGGGGAATGCCTCTGCCTCTTTATTTCCTTTCAGCTTCCTTTTTGTTCCCCACTTGCCCTTTGCCATTTTCTGGTATTGAAGCTCTTTCTATTCATCCCCACAGTTCCAGGCTACGTTCAGTTTTACCTCTATTTCAGTCTCCCAGTCCTCTAAGTTGTTACCTCAGGGTCTCTGCCTCCCACATGGGACTCTGAAGCTTGTTTCTTGCTTCACTCTATGTATCTTCTTTATTTTGTACCTCCCAGACCAAATTGAGATGCCTGTAGGAGTCAAAACAGAATGAAGATTGGGCTTCTCAATGTCTGCTCGTATACCACATGACAACCTGCCTCCTTAAAGCTAGAACCAATACATACACAGTAAGAATAAGGATAAACAAACAAAACACTAACATTATTCTGCCACCACCTGATGGTGAGGAATCCCTGAGGCATGTACAGCTTGAGCACCCTGTGCACTTCTGGTTGCTTCATCTCAAAAATAAAATTATACAACTGCAAAAGGCTCAGACAAAGGCAACCAGAACTAACAAAACTGTGGGATTGTTTCTGAGCCACATAGAAACCACAGAGCAGATTAGAGAGATGGCTGAGGAAGTACACAACAGACATCTACTAAATCATGAGTGCCATTAAAAAGATAGAAGGGGAACTGTCTGTCCTCTGTTTTTCTTCTCTACAAGACCTAGGAGTAAAAACTACCAAATAGTGGGTACAAAGCAGACAACAAGAGGTTGCTTTTCTTGTAATGCAGAACTAAAGTGTGGAAATCCCTGATACAGAGCATCGTGGGTGCTAAAAGTTCACATGATTTGAATGATGTTTGGACAATTTTATGGAAGAGACAGTTAAATCCCACTTAGCTTTTCCTGTACTTGCGCTCTTGGCTAGGAATACACCACTGACTATTGTCAGCATCTGCTGGATTAAACTGAACACTGGTCTGATCTGATATGTTTTATCTAAATGATTCTGGTCATCATGGAATAAAAATTATACTAATTTCAAGGGAACAAGGACTATTTGCTTATTTATTGCTACAAAACACTTAACATGTTTGGAGAATATTTTATTTAAGTAACCAGTCAATACCAGCAACCAGAAAAGTTGTCAGAACTGTAATCCAACTTGTAATTGCTTGTTTGGTACACAGACTGTTTCTAGAAGGGCTTGGTGCTGCCTTCTGCATTTCAAACTGTGTGACCTGATAGATAGCTTGTGGTACAGAGAAAAATCAGTGAAAGACCTGCTGCCAGCTCTCCACATTGCTGAACAGGTGAGGCTGGAAATGAAGGAAAGCTGGCTCTCATGCTCTTCTCTTTCATTAATCTGAGTACTCTTCCTTTCTGGAGGGAATAGCCCATATTATGGGCAGGCCTTGAACAAATTGTATCGCTGGGGGCAAATGGTGTGTTTGACCGAAAGACAGAAGCAGGTGATCAGAGATTTAACGGGCAGAAACAACAAGCTCATGTCTCCACATTACTACATGACTGGAATCTATTAAAGTGCCTTGTGAAAGGTGAAAAGCAGCAGAAACAAGGATGTGGAGATGGAGTCCTCAGATATTGTTATTTAACACTGTAATTAAAAAAAAAAGAAAGAAACCACAAAAAGTTAATAAATAAGAATATGATGACCTGGCTTAGAGGATAAACACTTCTGAAGCTAGTTACAAAGAAGAAAAATATATTGAAGAATGTAAGAATGACATGGAAACTTCAAATCAGGTGCTGCAGTACTTCACTTTGGGACCAAAACACAGATAACAGGATGTGTAACTGAATAATTACACTGAGAAATGTTAGGTTTCCAAGCATTTGATATGACAAGATGAAGAAATAGACAGCACTCTCTGTTGTGAAGGTAAAATATTCTGGTGGTTAATTCTTTGCTTCAACAAGGACATAATGAACTCATGTATTTTATTCAACTGCCCTGGCAGAACCATGAAGGAACAATAAATCAGACCCCCAAATCAACTAAAACACGGGGCTGAGTGTATTTCCAATACATCTCAGATACATGTTCACCAATGAAATTCAGCTCAACTAGATTATCCTGAGCTAAACTCTCCAAAACTGTAGCAAGAGTAAACTCGACTACTTTTCAGTTCTTATTGTTAAGGTAGCATAATACTTGCTGCTGAAACCATTTACAATTTCCCTCTGAGGACATTTTCAAATAACTATTTTGGCTATGCACTGAAGCCAAAGAGTACATACAAAAATGCTCCTTGTGTTTCATTGTCTCCAACACACCTGCCAGGCTTTTTTTTTGGTCTTAGCAACGCCACCTGTTAGTCAATTCCCATGCTAACATTAGTGATAGATATTTTTGTTCTAGGCTATGACTGAAACTCTAGGAAGTGTGAGAGTTGCCTACCAGTGTTGGAAGGACACTAGATTTTTAATGGATTCATCTCGCAAACAGAAGTTGTACATAAATTATGTATTTGCTCATACAGGCTCTTATATATGATTATTTTCTGAATGAGTACATGCGGCTTAATTCACACTTGGAGCAGACGTATAAAACCAAATTGCCTTAAATTATATTTATGAGTTCATCCAAGTAAATTTAAGTAAAATAACCCTAATTTGCAATAAACAAACAAAATAGTAAATTAGATTGTGACAGGATTATCATCAGAGACTGCTTTTTCCCTTAATGAGACCATCTGAAAACCTGCAATATCTGTTAGCCCCTCCTTTAACTAGGAAAGCTGACTGGAAGTTCTCTGTAAGGAGTCTCAGCTTGATAAGGTGATTTATTTCAGGACATGAAAACACAACTACATTGACCCCTCCAGTGAAGCATGGCCCATTTATTCTCTCATCTTCTATTTAGAGGAGAAATGGATATGTGGGTGTTTCTGAAAATCAAAATGCAGAGCAACTCACCAGGCAGAACTCAGCTAGAAAGGTGGATGCCTTAGTAGGCTTAGTTCTATATATCAGGTTACGTTCTAGTTGAGTCTGCTGTTGAAGACAAAAAAAGAGTTTTTCTATAGATCTTGCAGATCTATTGCAGTTTCCAAAGACAGGCTGGTTTTACATGTGGTACAAGACATACTTCTTAATTCCAGCACTTTCTGTACAATTATACGTGCCTTTTTAAATAAAAAATTAAGATCCCTGCCCTACAATCTACAAAAATGCAGATGGCTGACCTCTTTGACATCACCAACTTCATTTGTTTGTGAAATACTTCTCATTCACTCTTCAAATTCCTTCTCACCTTCCCTCAGTACCGTTCTAATTTCCAACCACGACTGTCAGTGGACATGATATGTGTCATGCTCCTTTCCACTAGCATTGTTTTTTCTGCATTGACAGTTCTAGAAGTTATAAAAATGTGGCCAAAATGAAGAAGTAAAAGTGAGCCATTTTAGGACCTTTGTCTTTGGCTGCATTTTTCATTTGTAAGACATCTCTGGCTGAAACAGTAAGTGGCATGAAAAGAAATGCAGACTACACTCTGTTTCTAAAATCCCATGAGCTTCATAATAGTGTTTTAATCACTTTCTTGACTCTTTAAAGTGTTTCTGAGGAATATCTGCACGCTAAATATTCCTTGGTGGGACACTGAGTTTGACCATGAGATTGAGTTTTGGAGCCATGTGAGCATAGCTGCTGTCATCTGGCCCTTAACTGTCTGTTCTCAGTAGAACTGCTGAATTTGTTTCTTGTTCAACGTCACACTTTGTTTAGGTTGGAGCAGCTCTCCTTTCTTTGGATATTTCTGAGTGTGCTTCTGAGAAGCAATTACTTCAGATGTCACAAAATTTCTTTCCTTAAACAGTGTCCCTGTTTCACATTTTACCAGTTCATATGATAATTTAAATAATTTGATATGAGAAAATACTTTAAAATTATTGTCAGATGGTAACACCTGGCATTAATTCTCTTTTCAACAGTAGTTGCTTTCTAGGCCTTTTTTTTTGCACTTGCAGTCTCCTCGTTTTTAAGTCATTCCTTCCTACTTTAAATGTGAGCAAAACAAGATGGGGGAACGGGGTGTAAAGTACTGCTCTCATCCTTGTTTCTTTCTACCTCCGTGGGCTGAACCAGAAGAGAGGATAGAATACAGTAGGATTAACATGTGTTATAATGAGGGGTGCTCATTTTTCATCTAACAGGATTACCTGAAAAAATTTCTTCCCCCTCCCTGGGACTCAATTCTTCCATAAGATCCACCAAGGATGAGAGCAGGGGGGAAGAACACCCAGCTAAAACTATATTTAATGGATCAACTGCAGGATATAAGCAAGAGTTATGTAAATACATGAGATAAAATAAAGCAACATGTAAGAAGACATCGAGTGTTAGCTCTCCTTTTAGCTGGAAGAACGTGTGCATATACTTGGATTTTTTGGAAGGTGTTCAAAGAGTTTCTCTGTTTTTAGAAATATACACATGTTGCTTCCCATTACCCAGGAATGTTTCTTTTCTTGGGCCAATTTCTTCCGTGCATTAGAATACAGAAAAACCTCCAGGTAAGGTGTTTAAAGTAATGAAAGCATAGAACTCGAAACAATTTTTACAATGGCTTCATATATTTTTCTACGGTTTTAATCTACTTAAAGGACTAGTTTGAGTAAGGAACACTTAAAACAATTGCTTAACACATATTGCAAAAGATACATCATAATGTAAAATGTTGTTCTGTGATGTTTCAAGATGAACAAATACAAAAGTGTTTCTGTAATACATTTACTTCTTGTTTTTTTTTTCAAATAAAGAATAAAAGTGACTTGTAAAAGCACATATTTTCAGTGTAATTACATGTAATACTTCTCCACTGTGTTTTTTCCTGAAGGTACATAAAATTAATCCAACCTTATTTCACTGACTTTTCTTTGACCAACAATTCAGCCCATGGCTTTGCATTTGCCTTTCCTCCTCTACAGCTCTCTTCCTCTTCCTTTTTGCTTTTCTTTTTCCTTTATTCTGATGCCTTTCTAGTTGGATCACTCCACTTTCTCCTCCATTATTTAGTTTTGTCTCGTTCTCACACTTGAGTATCTAGCCCAGAAAGCCCCAAATTTTGCTTCCTACTGCATCTATTCTTATTTTTCCTGCATCTTCCATGACAAAACAATTTCCTCTTCTAGTTGACATGCTACATTCCTTAACAGAAATCACTACTCAACTACTATTGTCAAGTTCTTTGAGTGTAGTTAAGTTGCTTAGTTGAGAACTTCTCAATATATACGGAATCTGTTACTACATTTTTAACATCTTATTTTTTCTTTCGATTTTCTCCGTTCAATACTCAAATATACCCTTTGTTCTCTTGATCTTAGTAACTATTTCTAAAAGACTAACGAGCCTTCATAATTTATACCTACTTCCTTCCCACTTGTCTTTTCCTTAACACTTTCTTCTTCTTTTCAGTATTTTCTCCATCTGCCCTAATAAACCTGTTTTCTTCTGTTTCCCAGTTTCCCTTGTTCACATTCCTGACTTTTGAATCAGATAGTGGGTGATTCATTTGACCTACTTGAGATGTGTATAGCAGACCAAGATGAATTGTACCACATAATTGCCTGTTTCATTTTTATTGCCATTAACTACAAAAGAATCCTGGTTGACTAGCTCAGATACAGATATCTACAAAGTCAGAGGAACCCTGTTGCGTTCTTTTGCCCAAATAAATCCAGAAAGCAGAGAAAACTCAATGTTTCTCCCTGTTTCAGTCTGGGCTGAATGTGGAGGTACTTAAAGAATCCATCCATTCTATCAAGTGTAGAGCTGGACTGATTGGGGGGCAGCAAACAGGGTGAACTGGTTAGGAAGCAATGTCAGGCTGTTGCAAAGAAAGGCAAACATCTCACTGAGATGATAAAACATGGAAATGCCATGCCAAGATAGATAAGCAAACCTTCTGTTCTAGCAACAGGCTCTAAGTATTAGCAAGAGCAAACTATCCAGTCTGGGCTACTTGGAAATACCAGCTATGAGGAGAAGTTGAACAACCTAGAGTAATTTATCCTAAAGAAGAAACTTCTGAAGGGGAAAATGACATTAGCCTTCAAATACATAAAAGATTGATGAAAAGAGGAGAGGCACAATCTGTTCCCCCTGTCCGAGGTGCACAGGAGAAGATACAAAGAGCCTCAGTTGTAACAAGAAACATGATTTAGAGCTCATTTTTTTCTATATTTCTGTAACTGTCATCAGAATCAAAAATATCTTACTTTGTGTGTGTGCGTGTGTGTGTAGATGTATGTATTTTAAAAGCCTTTCACATGAAAGCCAGCTGGTAAGTGCTAAGCTGTAAAACTGAGGCTCAGGTTTCAACTGGCTGGTGCCTAGGGAACAAGAAGAGCACTGTTTCTCTGATTCATAAAAGGGGTGTGTGCTTGTCACCATCTCTCTTATCCTTTTGTCTGTAGAGAAACTGGTCACAGCTTGGGGCTATCAGCTGAGAAAACAAGCCTTTAAATCATAAGCTTCAGGCAGTTAAGTGAAAAGTATCAGTGTCTGGCTTTTTTAGAGGAGGGACTAGCACCTCCACCTTATTATTGTTTTAGGATTTCGTTTAATTTCATTGGGAACCCAGAAATGAGTTTTTATATTCAATCGGTGTTTGAACACCTTCTCATCCATATGTGGCTCCCACATCACAAAGACATAAAAGCCCCACAGAAATATGAGGTAGACAGATATCAGAGAAGTGAAAGTTTCAAAATGAGAAATTAACTTTTTCCCTTTAACACATTCAACAATGCACAGGCAGAACTAGCAGGGGAGACATACTGAGGTGGATCAAAAGTGACAGAAAGACAGCTGTGCATACCTGGCACATGTTTGCTGGAATAAAACAGCATCTGTATATAATAAACCTTGCAAATTTTGATTTTGAGAAGGATTCACTTTTCCAAGTTTTATAGTTTATTTTTTAGTGGTGGCTCTAACAAGCAGTGGTTGGCAAATCAGCATATTTTTGAGTCGGCAGATATCTCTATAGGATAATGCATATTTTCATCTTGAAGAGAACTGGACTAGGTCTTTATTTCATAAATATTATACAGTCATTTTTCCTCCATCCTCTTCAGCCTAATTCAGTGAAGCATAAGTAAACAAGGCTGACAACGTGGCACAACTCACCTTGAAATAACGAGATGGACATTTACTGACCACAGTAGGAAAAGTACTTGCTCTTTAAAATAATGAACATAAAGGGTTGTATTCTTGGATAATATTAATTGGCATAGCCCTGGTGATTTATATCATCTGCCTACCTAGCCCATATTCTCAGCATAGGATGGGAGAAGTATATTTTTTGATGAATCCTACCAAAAAGTGAAAAGTGAAGATTTATTCAAACTGAAAACTCAGGAGTAATATTTTTAATGTAACTTTTACATCATTATTTATTCTCCATCATTATTTATTCCTATCAGCATATTTTAAACTTGAGACAAGACTATATGTGCAAGTTTTTGGGAGACCTTAATGGTGACAAGAGTCAATTATTAAGAAGAATGATTAAAGATATCAGCCACCCTTTGATTTCTTAAAAAAACCCTGACATATATATACTTCTGTTCAGAATATACATGAATGTATGTTTATATACATGCATATTTTTTTCAGAACTTATGATCTTTTCCCAGCACCTCCTCCCATAGTAGTATATTAATCATAGATGTAATCTTGCAACATGCCTACCATCACCTTGACAGCAAAGGAAACTGACTGTAGTTACCAATTTACATTTAAGGTGCAATCTTTTGTAAACAGTACATTTTGAAACTTAAACGGTTTGTTGTCCTGTTGCCACCATAAATTCCAGTTTCTGAATAATAATAGGGATGCTAACAACCATCAGAAAAATAAAATAAATTATTAAAGGGTATTAAGAAATAACAGAAGTTACAGATCAAATTTTTCCTTAGTTGATAATTATAATTAAGTTTTTTATTTCAAAACATCCTTTTTCTTTACTTACTCCTATGAAATTTGTAATGGATTTCCTATCTGCTGGCATAAGGAACCAAACTTCTTTCTCTCAAATTGATTATAATGTTATATATGGCAGCACAACATGTTCTAAATTTTCTACAGCTTAGGATGTTTATGAATGCTGTATTAAGACACTTGTACAATAGAATTCTCTCTGCTATGCTGCATGAATGCAGAAGAGTCATTAGGAAAAGTTGAGAAATGTGTTTAATGAAATGATGATGATGTTAGAGAGTCCGTATGGAAGCGGATAGCATACTCATGGGGAATCAGGACCCAGATTGCCCTTTCAGTAAACTGACTATTTTGATAAAAAGTGGAACACCTACTGCTGGAGTACCTGCAAGAACCTTTCACCAGTTCATTACGTAGCCTTGCTGAATATAGCTGGAAAAATATGGTGTCAGGATGGGCTCCTTCTCTGCTCCTTATTTTGTTTTTAAAGTGTCTGCTACTGTCAGTTATGCAAATACCTTTCCTGCTGATGTGGTAAATTCTACCCTGGTCTAGAAAAATACGCCCTAAAATACTATTAGGTAGAGGGACACCATGAGTACTCAAACTCTACAAGAGTTAGGATTTTGTAAAAAAGTTGCTTTATCAAATATACATTTTTTAACTCAAAAATCTTATGTTAGCTAGAAAATGTCACACAAAATGAGTATTCATGTAATCAGAGAAAATTCTTTGCAGTGTAATAGAGAATTTGCAATGGGGGGTGATAACAAGACGAAGGGGAATAGACTGGCAGACAGTGTTAATTTCACCCACATGATTTTGATATAAGTTGTAAAAAATTGAGTTTTATCACAGAAGAAATATTTTGTGATGAACAATTTTGGCTTAGACAGGAGAATAAAAATAATAGTGCCATGTTGCCCCCCCACATTTCCTTGGTGCAATGAATCACAGTAGAGCTAGGAGTTGCTTAGGTAAAATATTACTGATGGGACAGTGACCTAAATTCCAGATTTGTTCCCCCCCCTTTTTTTAATTATGTATTATTTTACATATGTATTATGTATTTTATTACACTTCCATGTAAATAACATGGAAAATGTTGAAGAGAATATCATTCTTGTTGGTGTCTGTTCTGTTGTCAAAATATGTGTTCAACAGCTTTCAGCAGCATGTTAACAACCCATCTGACATCGAAACAGTGTTTGCTCTCACGTTGAACCTTTGTCTTGAATCTCCACTTTTAACGAAGGGCAGGGCAAGAGGATTTAAGAGTGGCTGGTTGTGTAGGTCAGTAGGTGGGAGAAACAACAGTCCTATAACTCACCTTCAGTCAATTTAATGGCAAGACAAACTCAGGATGATGAGAACTGTGCCAACCGCGTATGTGTGCTGACATGCTGCAGAGTGTGTTTCATGATTCATCAGCTGCACCGTGATTGATTGGCCCAGCACCCTGGCAGAGCCCAGAAATTTTTTATTTGTCTCCGAATGTGTTTCGTGATTCTTCAGGCAATCTCTGATTGACTGGCATGTGGGCCAAACCCAGATTTATTTTTTTCCCCATGCCACTAAATATTTGTTTGATGATGCATCATACATCCATATTGATTGGCACATTGGCAGAGTCCAAAGTTTCTTTACATCACAAAATATTGTTTTATGATTTGTCAGATAAATTGACTGTTTCCTGCTGACACTTGTAGATAAATCCTGCTAGTGTGAACTGGAGGGAAGAATACGACCTTCGGCTTACAGCTAGTTAGGGCAGTGATGGAGGATAGGGTCACATTATTTGTCAAGAGAGAACAGTGCCTTTTGCTTGAATGTATAGTCGGTCATTGCACTTTTTAAACAGCGGAAAAAAACTTGCCTTGAAGAAACTGTTACAAAATGCAAAGTGAGGGCATTACTCTTACACATTAATTCTTGTTAATATCAGTCTGGTAACTACTCTGAATAGGACATCCAAGCATGACTAAAGGAAAGAAAGGCCTTATCTAAGTCTGCAAAGAGAGTAGATATTTAATGACACTTTAAACTGTGCCACTTGCCTTGCGTCACCAAATCATACCACTGTTCTCTAATTGGCTTTTAACCACACACACATTACTTGAAAGTCAAAGGAGAGATTTTAAAAGCTGGCAACAACTTTAGCACTGGCACTCCAAAATGCGAATGACAAATCAGATTCTTTTGAATACTTGTAGACAATTATTCTTAGGTCATCCCTTTTTCTCCCTTCAGATGAATAACATTTGTCCAGGGTGATGGATTCACAATTTGTAATTCAAAAAATGATTTATTTAGCATTACATGTCATTGTGTAAGAATTGACTCCGTGACAAAAGTTTCTGGGAAGTTGATCTTTTCTTTTGTCTAGGAAGATGGATGCACTTCTTAAAGTCAGATTTCCTCCCACAATTACTGAAACACAGAGACCGTCACCTAAAATGTACATCTTATGAACCAGGAAAACTGTATCCCATACATTTCTACATGGTCTACATTTCTCCAAACTCTGCCCACACTAGTTATCTCCACATCTACAGAAAATACTTTATAGCCTATTTGGAGTCAATGCAGAATTTTTTTCTTCGGGAAAAATGGAGTCCGAATTTTAGAAGTAACTTTTGTTATTCCAAGAGATAAATATGAGTTTTATATGTTTTCAACCCCTCTGCCCCCATAATTTGCCTTTTTTTTAATGTCTACTTTAGAACTAAGGAAGAGCATAGATTAAGCAATGTGTCACACAGATCAGCTAACAGAATTCTTGCTCCTGGATTAATCTGAAGGAATATATGGAAAGGGAGAAGGGAAAAACATAGAGGTTTTGAAATACAGAGGAATGGAAAAAAGGAACTTGACTCCCTTCTGAGTGGCCTCTAAAGTCATTAAAACTAAAATTATTCTATGAGCTGAGAAATCAGAGCACAGGAATTAAAATCATGAAAGAATTGAAAAGGATGCCTTTTGGTAGAAGTCACAATTTAGGTAGTGTTAAGCCCTTTGCCAGGAAGAAGAGGTTAAGGCCAACTAAGATGGATTCCTAGATGAAGCCATTTGGTTCTCCTGGTTGAAGGAGAACCTTCAACCTTCCTTCTTCTTTCTTCCCTTCTTTCTCTTCCATGCAGGATTTCCTTCTCTGGGCTTGCCTCCATGCATGTCTGCCACTGGAATGGGCTACCTCATTCTGCAGTTCAAATTACAAAGTGTTCAGCCAGCAACTGAAGATCTCCCTCTCTCCCTCCCTTCTTCCCTCCCTCCCTTCCAGGCAGGGATCCAATTGCCTCTACAGCCAATGTTTGTATTTGCGTTCCATGTGACTTAATGCAGCTGAGACATCACATCTGTCACGACTTCTGCAGGTCTCTGACATGATGGGGTGCCCCTTTTAGATCTTCGATAGTTCTTCCTTCATTCAGGAAAGGATTGGTATCAATAGCAAGCCAAACCTTTTTCTCTTAACTTCATCTGCATCAAAGAAGTCAACCCAGGTCTGCTAAGAAAGGATTAGAAAAAATCAGTTTTCTCCTTAATTGACGTATTCCTCTTTAGATTTTGGCTTACGATGACTAAACTTTTACTGACTCCTCCACTCTAAGAAAGGCTCCATAAATTTTAAATTCCACTGCACAAGAGGTTTCATCAACTTATTTACAGTTGTTTTTAAAAGTACTAGCTAAATGGGAACTGCTTCTTCTTAATTTTTTTTCTCCTGTAGGAAAGATCTCAAATGGTATAAGAGTTCATTTTCCCCGCTTCTTGGCTTATTTGAATCTGAAGCAATAAATTTACAACAAATAATTAATATAATCCACATGAGAGGGAAGCTGATGGGAATGAAAGCAGAGAAGTCAGTTGTGCATTTCTTAAATAATTGGGTTTCAGTTTAGTCCAAGCTTTCATATTTTTTTTTACCACATTAGGAACTAAAGCCTGAGATGCTATTTATGAGTCTTTAGAAATTGAACAAAAAACCAGCCATTGTGTTGGGGCCCCAGGACGTGCTTATGTTGCCTACGGACTGGTCTAAAAAAGACAATGTGTAATATGTAATGTGCACTGACTTGCATCTTGTGAAGTCACTTATGCACTTGCCAAGAACAAAGCACGGGTGTGTAAATGCTTTAATTTTACTTGGTGTGTTTTTCTGTCATCTTGTACATTTTGTGGCCATTTCTGACTGTTCAGTCAGTGGAAAATTGTCCTTGTAAAACCAGGGAAGATTTTGAGGCAGGGTTAACACAAAATACAAAGGAGATAGAATTGCAGTTGAATCAGTTTAAAGATACTCTTCACTAATAGAAGACTCAGCTAAATTTATGACCAAAGTCCTCTGTGAACCAGATTGACAGATGCCAGCACTGAAATACTGTATTGTACATACTATTTGCATGATAAGGTTTATTAATTTTGTAGTTTAATTTTGTATTTAAGTCTTTTACCAGCTTTGGGTTAAAAAGCACAAACAATTTAGAAAATGTGTATGTTTTCATTAAACGGTACTTCCTGCCTTTTTAAACTTTTGCATTTTAACATAAAAGTAGAATACACTGTGGAAATGTACATACCAAAAAAGATGGCTGTATTTGTATGCAAAACTGAAAACAATGCCAACCCTCAGTTTCACACATTACCAGTCCCGTGTACTTGCTGTTTAGAAGTGGGAAAATAATGTGAGAACATGCAAATAGAGGAAAATTAAAGCAATTTTGGAGCTTTAGTTATTTCTGGTGGTGCCATGGAGGAATGCTTCTGGGATGTGGTGTCCTTTCCCATCTCAAAGGGATGGCAGTGACCCACCTTCTTCATGAGACGCAGAGATGGGCCTTTCACCCATCACTCTATGAAAGAAGCATCGTGGAGACGTCCCACATTCAGTTTAGCAGTCACAGCTGGGAAGAAGAAAGAGTGGGACACTTCTTCCTCATGCACTTGCATTTCTGTTTCTGCACATGCTTCTATGCCTTCTGATCTGAAAGAACAGTAAGGTATCTGCGGTGTGATTATAAGCAGAGAAGGAATAACAAGTAAGACACCTGATAACCCACGGGTCTTTATCTGTTCTGGTGAAATCCAGACAAAACAGTTAATTTTAATATTCTTATAGGAACATGGTTTTATTTGCAGTTCATTTATACCTGGGCATTCTAAAATAATATTGCTGCATAATAAATAAATCTGGCCACTGTAATGTGCAACAAAATCAGGTTATTAGTGTACAATAAAATGTGTCCCGACATTATGACTTGATGGCTATTGAAGAAGGGTCACACAAAGTTATATTTTGGGACAGTCTCAGCTGCATGACGTTTGGCACGCTGTGTGTTGTGTGTCCGCCCGTGATGGACAGTCTGAGCAGGAGTGCTGGTACTTCCTTGTGTCCTCACAGGTGTGAGGAAGGCACGGGCCTGCCCCACAGACACCATCAGGCGCATTTATGGATTTGTGTGCCTAGAACCAGCCATGTCCACCTCTTGGGCCTTCAGACCGGAGTTCCTCTGTTTATAACCTTTCCAAATAATATTGCATTATACCAGAACTCTGACCCTAGCCTCACATCACGCTGCGCCCTCACTGAATGGTGTCTGTAATTCATCATCAGGTTTCTGTGAAGAAAAACCCAGCTCTATCTGCCTGGCCAGAGAGGAAACATTCCTGCCCAGCAAACGAAGCAGTACTTTCGTAAGGGCACTTGGTAACGTGATGGGATAACTCTTCCCGGAGCAAACACAGAGTGTGCTCCCAGTTACGTGTAATTAGTGGCAAAATCCAACAGGTGGCACAAAAGTATTTGAATTTTATATTGATTTAAATCATATGCCGTTAAATTACCAAATAAACTACAGAGGGGTTTTTGTTAAAACAGAAAAAAAAAAGAAAAAGAAAAAAAAAAGAAAGAGAGAAGGGAAAAGCGTTATCCCGATGCCGCGAAGGTTGCTCTGCCCCCGCCGGAGCCAGCAGCCGGGGCGCAGCCCTGCGGCCCCCTCGGGCAGCCGCTCCCCACCCCGCTGCCCGCAGCGCCCCGGGCAGGGCACACCGCGCTGCCCTCCAGGGCACACAGCGCTGCCCTC
>VZRW01005215.1:29493-40992 GCA_013398125.1 Aegotheles bennettii
TCCCGCCCGCCCGTCCGCCCGCCCTAAGCGATGCTTGTGCCGAGGGCTGGCGGCATGGGCCGGTCTGGGCTGGCAAAAGTGGGGTGCGGGCGGCCGGGACCTGCCCCGGGCTCACGCCGGCTCCCGGCTGGGGCACAGCCCCTCTGCCCGCTCGCCAGCGCCGGCCTTGCACGCCAAGCCGAGCCAAAGAGCTGCATCCCTCACCACTTCTTTTTCCATCTGTTCCTGTCCCTTTGGGCAAGGATCTTCTGGCTTTACTGGTGTAAGGAACTGTGACTGTCTTTGTGGAGTGTACAGAAACCTGCGAGTAAAGATCTAGGGCCTTAAATCATGCCTGCTGGGCAGTGCCGAGGGTGGTTTTGTGGCACCCAGAAGATGACTGAGATCTTTTTTTTTTTAAATGGACTTGTGCTGGAGGTTTGTGTGGGACATGAAGGACATGGAACTGCTTGAGAGATTCCAGCGCAGAGCCACTAAGATGATGAAGGGAGTGGAACATCTCCCTTATGAGGAGAGGCTGAGGGAGCTGGGTCTCTTTAGCTTGGAGAAAAGGAGACTGAGGGGTGACCTCATCCATGTTTACAAATATGTAAAGGGTGAGGGTCAGGACTATAGATCCAGGCTTTTGTCAGTGCTGACCAATGATAGGACAAGGGGCAATGGGTGCAAACTGGAGCATAGGAGGTTCCATGTGAATATCAGGAGAAACTTTTTCACTGTGCGAGTGACAGAGCACTGGAACAGGCTGCCCAGAGAGGTTGTGGAGTCTCCTTGGCTGGAGACATTCAAACCCCGCCTGGATGCGTTCCTGTGTGATGGACTCTAGGTGACCCTGCTCTGGCAGGGGGGTTGGACTGGATGATCTTTCGAGGTCCTTTCCAACCCCTAGAATTCTGTGATTCTGTGATTCTGTGATTCTGTGATTCTGGGAGGGAGAAGGCATGAAGGTTCTCAGATATCTGTGGAAAAGAATGTTACAAGGGTGTGAGTTGCCTGGGATAACGACACCCAGGAGACGTGAGCACAGCTCGGCTTCTCACTTTTGAGCCCAGTATCCTATGGACATCAGTTGTGGAAAATAGCATTAAAATGTTAGTCTAGGCATTATGAACAGATTCACAACTATGCAGCACAAGTTATGTGATTGTTGTCTTGATTTATTACCGAGTTACTGTAGTGAGTCAAGTGGAACGCTACTGACGTCTTTGTTTGCAAACGTGAATGTAGGAGATGTATAAAGGGTGGCTCAAATTCTTGTGCAGTGGTACACCTAAACCTGGGATTCGAGCGCCAAGCAAAGGTGTGCTCAAGAAGTTGGCCGAGATACATGAAGTTTGCTGAAGTGACTAGGAGTGAGGCAGAGAAAGAGAGGTGAAGGAGAAGTCAGGCAATTGCTATAAATCAAACAGGGAGCATTAATTTGGCATAAAGTCTGTAAGACTTGGGCCTGTGATAAAAGAAATTGATTAATGCCATTTCACTTTATACATTTATTCCTAATTAAACAAAGGTATTGTGAGCCCATCGTCTGTGACTTGTGATAGACCTGACTTAGAGATAGATGAATGTCAGCCAACTTCTTGGTTGTCTGCACTATAGGATCCAGTTTCCAAGGAGCAAACTGGTGATCTGTATTCCTGTGGGACCAAACAAGTAAATTGTGCTAGTAAATGGCAATCATACTACTACTCACCAGAATGGAGCTTCAGTTTGAACTCAGAGAGCAACTAAATTACACAACTGAGCTGATGAAGGAGCTACAGGCCTTAGAAGAAACTGTGAGGATGTGGGACTGGACAAACACTGTTCCTGAGTTAGAGGAGACATATGCAATATGTGTGTTATTGGGTTTGCAGCCCATGAAAAGTTCGGAAGGTCAATCTGGTAGAAGATTGAGGAAAAACTTCATAGAATCATAGAATGGTTTGGGTTGAAAGGGACCTTAGAGATCATCTAGTTCCAACCCTCCTGCCATGGGTTGGAGTTCCACCCCCCTGCCCCAACCTCCCACTAGACCAGGTTGCTCCAAGCCCCATCCAACCTGGCCTTGAGCACTGCCAGGGAGGGGGCAGCCACAGCTTCTCTGAGCAACCTGTGCCAGTGTCTCACCACCACCACAGTCAAGGATTTCTTACTAATAGCTAACCTAAATCTACCCTCTTTCATCTTGAAACCGTTCCCCCTTGTCTTATCACTAACTACCTTTGTAAAAAGTCCCTCTCCAGCTTTCCTGTAGGCCCCTTCAGGTACTGGACAGCTGCTCTAAGGTGTCCCCGAATTCTTCTCTTCTTCAGGCTGAATAACCCCAACTCTCTCAGCCTGTCTTCATAGGAGAGGTGCTACAGCCCTCTCATTATCTTTGTGTCCCTCCTCTGGACTCTCTCCAACAGCTCCATGTCCTTCTTGTGTTGGGGACTCCAGAACTGGACACAGTATTGCAGGTGGGGTTTCACGAGAGCAGAGTAGAGGGGGAGAATGACCTGCCTGGACCTGCTGTCACAGTTCATTTGTCTCAATGTCCCATTTTTCAAAATGGTCAGAATAAGTGAGTGTAAAGACTAGAGCTGGAGGAATTTAGTGTTTTTCTGGCAATCAGCTGTCCCAGCCAAGCTCGGCTTGCACAGCAGACCACAGCCTGTGAAAGGTACTGGGCTACTTGATCTTGTAGAGGTTTGTGCGGTGCCCTTCCAAAACAAAGCCAAGAAAAACATGTCCAAGAAGTATTTCTAATATTTTAGCAATACTGGAAAGTCAAGGGAAAAAACCCCAAACTCAGTTATTTTGTTGTTTTTTGAAAAACAAAACAAAAAGAAAAAAATGACCTGGACACAAAACTCACACCTATAAATTTGAGTAGAGCTGATGGTCACAAGTGTCAGGTATAAAAGTCATTCAGCTGTTGAAGAAATGGAAGGATATAAAATAGAAGCAGCAAATAAAACTGCAAGAGTGACCCTAAAATTTTAGTTCTGGTCTAGGCAGCTGGAGAGCAGTAACACATGTTTGACTGGGAAGTACACTAGCTTGGTGACTCTTTGGGCTAGGAAGACTGTTAGTATATGTGATAAAAGTGAAATCTAAATGGTAAACATGTAGGAAATAAATAGAAACTAAAATGTCAGGGCTCTGAGAGCACCAATAAGCTTTAATGGCCCTGACCAGCCTCTCCTGGGGCTTCTGCCCACACCCATGCCCATGGACCCAGAAGCTCCATTTCAGCTCAGACTTAGGTTCAAGTGTACCTCTAGTTATGTTGTAGGTGTGCCTCTAACTCCTGGAGGGACCTCAGACCTGTGTTGTAGGTAGCTTGTCTCCTGGATGGATGCCTTTAGATGTACTTTATTGCATGTCTTCTGTCTTGTCTTTGTTTTCTGGATTAAGTTTGGACCTGGTTCATCACTTTGCCTTGTCTGGGACTATCGGAGGGCCCTGGCACCAGTAAGTACTCTGCTCTATGTACTGTGTCCAGATGTGGGACTGTGCCCTGGCCAGGAAGGGTGCTGCCTGCACTGAGTCGTCCTCAGCTTGGGGCTTGCCTTCCTTTAGGGGGCGAAGCTGGCCCTCGCTGCTCCCTTATACAATGTCAATCCTTCTAACTAGTTGAAACCAACTAGGCTGGGATAGATAAACATGCATTTATCCAAAACCGAGATAACTGAGCCTGCAGGTTTTACATCTGAAATTTGAAGAAGAAAACTGGAAAACAAAAATAAGGTTTAAAATATTAGTTGATTTGGATTCCAATATAATAAATAACGGCTTAATAAGTGGCAGGGAAAACATCCTAAAATTTCATCCATGCAAATTCCTTGTGCAGATGTGAGCTAGGTGAGGCAAATTGCATGAAAGCAGTTGTTTTTTTCAGGGTTGTTTTTTCAATGAGCAAAGTTTTCTGGCTCCAGGGATAGAAACCATAATGGCAGCTAGATGTAATGAATGGGAGCTCAGTGAAGAGGAGGGATTTGCTGAGTCTTGTCTTCAAACTTTCTTAATGGAATTAAATTAGCAGAATTCCTTGAAATAGAAACAGCTCCCTGACGGTTTTGCCAAATAACTCACAAACAGCAAATACTCAACAAAGGGTAGGACAGCTGCACAACATGAAGCTGTTTATCAGGTGAAAGTGGGACTAGAAAAAAACCCACACAAAAGGAAAGGGGAAATTCTTGTTCCAGGACATTGGTAAGATTTTTTTAAAGGAAAAAAAAAGGCCAAGATAAATGTAATGTACAGAGGTAGCATAATCTGTTTTCTGAAGAACGGTGGACCATTAAGTAGCCATCTGACCAAGTACCACCATCAGAGAAGAAAGTTGTTGGAGGTTATTCAATAAATGTATCAAGAAGCCTGGAAGTCCACTGTCCCTGCCTATTTGCAGTTTAGTTCCTCAGGTTTTCGAATTGCAAACTGCAAGAGCTGGAAAAGGTAGGGCAATAAAGAATGCAGTCTGGCATACATGTCTTGATATTTATAGCATGGTATGATGACTTTGTGTTACGTGGTGAAAACATCTGGAACTGAAACATTACTAATAATCTGTGGTAAATGTATGGCCAAAAATCTGAAATTAAGCCTGAATAAACCAGAGCTGCTTCAAAAAGAAGTATTGTTCTTTGGGCCTATGGTCAAGGAAGGGGCAATTTCTTCTAGTGATGACAACATACAGGGATTACTAGTACTGTAAGCACTCCCAGATGTGTGCAGTTTTACAGTTTTTAAAAATAGCTGCTTTTGTGCATGGAGAAGGAAATCCATTTCAATGTGACTTGGCACTGACATGGTTAAAACCACCTTTGCTGGCCTTCTTGTGTTTCAAAATGGATTCTTCAATGCACAGGTTTAGATAGTCTTGAAACAAACAAAAAGGCTAACAAAATCAATGTCTTATATAGAAAATCTGAGCTTTATAAAGAGAGGCATAAATGCACCACTGAGTGTTGGGTAAGTCTAAGGAGTATGTTCACTTTTTAGGAGCATAAGGAATTTCTGTGACTAAGACACTGTCTACATTTGGTTCCTTAGAGTCAACAATCCTGGTGGTCAGACTCTTGACCAGCTGGAAAATCGGCAGTGATGATGTCGTGACCAAGCAGATATGTGGCACTCCTGAATTAGGCAATATGTGGTAAGATTCACTGCCCACTACTCCTAGGAGGAAGCAATATATGACTGTCTCCTGAGACTGATGGAGAGAGCAACCTATTCACTGTACAGTCCAGGGCATGTGTTGCCTCTGAATACCAAATCTGATATGATACATAAAATTTCCGAGGTTGATCGAGGCCACCCAGAACTGCCCACCCATGTGGGCACTGTGCTAGAAATGATTCCAACTGGATCAAAAGCAACTGCTGGCATTTAAAGCAGGATGAGTAGGTCAGATTTTCCAGTTAAGGTTCACACAAATATAGATATCCTAGAGATAAGTGTGGTCACAGAATGGACAATTTTGTGACCATAGGGTAGCACACTCCTAAAGAAAAATGGAAGAAGTATGCTGTTACCAGTTGTTACCATCTAACTTACCAGTTCACTAGCCTAGTAATAAGAGGGCTATAAAAGAGGAGGAAGGTACGTCTGACTGCATACATAACTGTCTTGGACCAGGACAAAAACTAGGAGAAACAGCGTTATTCAAGTCTGTGTAGACAGTTGGCTCAGTCTGATGGACCTCTTGGATGACCATGGTAAGAAGGAATAAGCAGGAGGAAACATGAAGTCTTAATGCATGATCAGAATTGTGATTTAATTGAAATAGAAGAGAGGTAACGTAACATGACAGAGAAGTTGGTAGGGAGTTTTTTCTGGGGAAGGAGTCATCTAAATATCGAAGAGGTGTGTTCTTATATTCTGAGATGCAGAATGCAGAGGGGAGCTAAGCCTGCTCAGGTTTTCTCGGTGATGAGGCGGGAAAGAACCCAAGACCACTATAATAGTGAGAGTTCATGACAAGCCACTGAACCAGGGTGATCAGCTGGACAGGGATTTTCGCTAGTGATTTGTAGAATCATCCAGAGAACAGGATTTAGTGATTAAATAGAAGATTTTAACTGGATTTCCATTAGGAAAATAATATGGCAGGGCACAGACTGTTCAGTAGGTCCTTGAAATGGTGATTCTTTGGACATAAATTGTGAAAAAACCCCAAAATACCCCAACAACTAGAGATAAAAGTATTCTAGATTTGATTTTGGGGTTTTGGGAGTGAACAGAGGCTGCTCAGGCAGAAAGTAAGATAGATAACAGTGATCAGGAAGTAGTAGCCTAGGAAGACTACTGGCAAAACAGAAGTGGTGGATTTTAGGGAAGTAGACTTTGGTAAACTCAAACATCTGGAAGATATAATTTTCCATGAAAGTCGTCTGAGAGATAAGGGAGCCAAAGGGAGGCAGAGATTTCTTGAATATGTGAGCAGTAAGGACATACAAATTTTCCATTTTGCATGAAAGATAAGAAACATATTAAGATAGCAGCTTTTTAAAATCAGGATTTCTTCATTTACCTCGGGTGAAAGAAAGATGCAGAGAGGAAGAGAAAAGATCAGGTTACTCTGAGAAGCACAGCAAAATCAGGAAGATAATGGCACAAAATAGGAAACAAGTTGCATGAGTAGCAGGAAATAATTGGCTGCATGCTCTAGCATTAAGAGGAAAGTCAAGGAAACTGTTCTTCTGTGGGGGGGACAATTTGGTTACTTTGGACAAATAACACGTAGGAGGCAGATGTCATCAATGTGTTTTTTGTTATCAGTCTTCACTAAAATGGTCAGCTGCAAGAGGCAGCTAATTCAGTGTGGTCCAGTGAGAAAGAGATGGGAATCTCAGCCTTGAATAAGGAATATAGGGTTTAGAGACAGTTAAGATAAGTTAGACATAGCCAAATTGGCTGAGCCCGAGGTTCTTCCTCCCAGGGTGACTGCAGAATTACCCTCTGCAGTCAACAGCCTCCGCAGCCAGACCTGGGGTGCGGTGCTTGCTCATAGTTTCATAGCGTGTGAACTCTTGAGTTGGCAACTGAAATGGAATTTGTGTTGGTATATGAAGTCGTTTTCTCTTCTGCTGTTCTGTCACTGAGGAGTGACATAGCTTCCTGTCCTACAAAGTTATCCCAGTTTTCCACCTGTAATTAAATTCTGTGAAGCCTGCTCTCCTGGGTCTTAAAATATACGGCTGCCACACCAAAGAATTTTAGACTGGTCTGTGTGCAGCAAGGGGGGCGGCAAGGTTTTATGCTGGCTTTTGCTGTTTCTACCAGAGCAAGGCAAATAAAATGGTTTTCTTCAGGGGTGAGAGGGGATGTAGGTGTTAAGTATTTGTTTGAACTGTGTGAGAGAAGCAGAGGTAATAAATTCTCGAGCCGTTTTATGCAGCCTGTTTTCACCTGTAGCATGTTATTTTTCTGAGCTTACATGTGCATGGATTTAAATAGGCTGTCTCTTGGATGGTTTTGCTTGTGATAGTTGCTAGTCTGTAGATAGTTACTGAATTTTAGGGCTTACTTGGGCTGTAGGTTTACCTTGCGTCCTTGAAAGCTGGGCAAGATACCAGTGTCTATACATTCACTCCCATACTAGGTTTAGGACAAGTAATAGAATAATGCTAATGCTAATCTGAAACTGGTGATCTGTTTAGTTAAAATAATATCAAATGTAGCAGTCATTAAAGTAGTATTTTTTTTCTAGGCAATAAGTTATATTCTATGGAAAGTAAATTAGCTAAAAATCTTATTTTTATGGCATTGCAAATCAACATTTCAGAGCTATTTTTTTCACAACAGAATTGTACTGTACTGGAGGTTTAAGAACTTGGATAAGGTTTTTATTTTCTACTAAATTATGGGATCTTTGGGTAACGTTTTGCAGAAAAATACATGTGTGTGTATATATATATGATCTAAAGATCTCTGCAGAGATGCTGTATAGATACATAACATATTTATGTATTTTTTATATACACACATATGCATGCAACAAAGATCCTTTAATATAATGAAATTGTGTTGATAAGGAAAACATAATTCCTTAAATAAGGCAAATACAGAGGTACTGTAAAAATGCAGCAGTTACATACTGCTACATAACTGTTATTTTGTAATGTATGTATATGTATGTGTGCACATACATACTCAGAAAGTCACTTCTGTGTGTCTGGGTCCTGATGCCAATGGATTCAGCACCTGGAGCTGGTTTGGTCAGCAGGCTGTATTTGCGCACACAAACTTGGAATGTCTCCTGGAGATGATTCTCTTACCTGTAGAGCAGCGGGGGACAGGCAATGTGTGAATCCAGCCCATCCTGCCATAGCCTGCAGTTACTGAACAACTCCTTGTGCTTTGAGAGAAGTGCTGAAAGTGCTTTTTTGTCTTTGGCAGTACAAAACTACTTTGTGCATGAGAAGAATCTAGTAACTTTTTTGATCACATGAACTAAATAGCTATTAATACCGTAATTACTGAGACAGGAATCTAATGGTGTGCTTGTGAAAAGTGTCGTGGAGTATCTTAGACTGAGAAATGTCTATAATCACTCTTAGATGACTGAGTACTTGCTGCTGATAGTAGATGTGGTCTTGTATTTTTCACCCCGGCCTTCTCTTGCATACATTTCTGTCCCATCCTTTGTGCTGGCAAAAATTTTCATGTAGCAGTACTGTGAGCTGAACCTGTGTAGTGACCTGAGGGAAAATAACCTGGGAGGAAAAAAGGTGAGATGAGATCCTGACCTGACTTGCATTACAGCTGCGCTAACACTTGAACAAGGTGGATTGTAGGGATGCATGGCTGAGGACAAGGCAGGTCTGCAGGGCTTCCTGCTTGGCAGCAGGCCACCCTTAGCTTCTGGATCCAGGGCTGGATTGACCTTTTTAAGTGAGATCAGAAAATGTACTTTTTGTGTTATTCTAACTGATGACACAGATATAAAAGTCTCTCTGAAAACAGACTGCAGAAATGGGCATTCTCTCTTTGAGGATAAAATATAGCTCAGATAAATATTCATTACTGACTGATGTGCCTATTTTGTCTGGTTTTGTCTTCTTGGCAGTATCAAGTTCTAAAATAAAAATTCATTCTAAGTAATTTGTACCATATCCATCATGCATAAAAATAAAATGTGACATTCTTTCCATGCTATATATTCCATGTGTTGAAATTTTAAGCTTCCTGCAGACTACTTTGTAAAAGAAACACTAGTTAATGAAACGTTTCATAAATATTGGGTGTACGTACTGAGAGATTTTGTGAGAATTCAGAGTTCTAGTATGGGATAAAAATGAGAAGCTATGGATTACCAGGACTTGTTTAGCAGACATGATGTTGCAAAATAAAATTAGAGAGCTCTGTTCCAGAGAATGAAGATAAAAGCATATATTACCTGTTCCACGCTATGCTTTTATTTTATCATAACCAGCACTCTTTGCTTAATAAAAAATCCCTGTTGATTTCATTGGGAATGTAGCCAAAGAAATGGTGCGATACCAGCTTCTTGGGAACTACTTATTGTCTTGCATACTGTAAAACTGATTAAGATGTTCTAAGAAAATGAAGTGTTTTTTAAACTCTGCTAAAACCAGGATGATATAGTCTGTGTGCAACCCTAGATACTGATAAACATATTTATACTTTTATAGAACGCAATAAGTGTTTACTCAAGAAAATTTTACAAGCAATCATGAGTGTCAGCAACTTCTGTTCATAACACTTTGAACGTGATTAAAATGGAAAGAACCAATGCATGAATTTAATGAGATCATCTTCCAAATCAAGAAAAATGGTGATATTTGGCAACACGGTATTGACTGTATTTGGAAAAAACTTTATTCAGGTATTTATTACCTGTAGCTTCAATTGCTTCACTGTGTTCCATAATACAAAAGTAAAATACGTATGATAATAGGAATACTTTTCAAAAGGAGTTTTATTATACTGTTTTATCATAATAAAAGTGTTATTTGTGTAATAAGGCATGAAATCTGAGCTCATTACACAGGCTGTATATACAAGCAGTTGAAATTTTGTTTACAGGCTAGTTTATGCCCCTAATCAAGACCTCTGTTACAAACCAAAATTCTTCATCAAGATACCCACTTCACGAATCCTTAACACAGATTTCCAGTCTTGCAAGGGAGTGCCAGGTCTGGTTGGAATTCTGCACGAAAGCAGAAAGTGAAATAACTTACCTGTTCTTAGAAATACTCAAAATCACATAAATTGCTTCCTGTTCAGGTATATCAAAGAAGTACTTAGAGATGCATTTCATCTGAAATGAGGACCCTGCTGTGGCACAGCCTGTTCACTGGCTGCACTGCAGAGTATGCCAATGTCAGCATAACAACAAGGATATGTAATTCTCATTTGGATGAAAATATCAAGGTTAGCTTAAATTTGGCTACAGTGTATGATGTCATACCAGTTCCAGGATCGACCTGGAAGGTTAAAACCCGGGTGTCCTGAGCTTAGAGGCTTCCTAAGAATGACTCTGCTGCCATGGCCTGATGAAGCCAAAAGAGGAGATTTTTCCTGTCTCTTTTCATCCTCTGGAAGCTGTTTTTATCACTAAGCAAACTTCCATGTTTGCTTCTGCTGCTTAAGCCTCTGCTTAATTGTGCCTTGAGTGTCTTGTTGGATGCCACCAATTTTGAGGCCTGTCAGCACTTTGTTGGACCATTGGTAGAATGGAGTGTTTAGGGGATGTGGCCTCCTGAAAGTCTTGAAGATTTCCTCAGTTTGTGCTGTCATTAGGCTAGGGCATATTCTTGTTGATGGTTTGGGACCTTTGGTTCTTATATGTATTGTGTTTGTTGGCAGGGGGGTGCTACTTTAAAGAGCTCCCTGAAGCTTACTGCCAAGTGAGTGCAGTTTGTAATGAACAAATTTCTCAGCAGCGTGAGTTAGGTTTGAAGATTAGGATCTAAGCATGTGTTTTGAGTGAGAAAGGTGATTCTGAAAGTTGCTGAATTCTCAAGATCCTTAGGATTTACACACCTGTATTTCCATGTGGTGGAGGAAAGCCACAGCTAGTGTGGGCTGGTGTGTGCTGTTCCTTTTTGGGTTTATGGAACGGCAAAAAAGCTGCCAGAACTGTCTTCATGCAAAGACAAGGACCTGAGAAACTGTGTTGCCTTACAAGTCAGAGCTCAACTTTGCAAGGCTTTTTCCAGCCTTTTCTTATGCACTGTCAACAATATTGTCCTCTGATAAGGAAACAATGCAGGAAGTTGTGGTCTTCTTATTATATCTATTGGTATTGCTGTGAAGAAGTTTTACTCTTTCCCAGTCAAGAGTGCTTTGATTTTTTGGTATTTTTATCTCATTTGTGATAATTCCTGTTCTATATTTCTGTTGTTATCCATGCTAATTTTGATAGTCATCAAAACCAGTTTGAAAACAGATGCAGAATACTAATTCAGCTTCTGGCCCAATGTAGACTGTCACTAGCTTTTGTTCAAATTCATCAAATCATGATCTGCCTTCCCCCCCCCCCCTTTCTTCCCCCCTTTCCCC
>VZRW01005215.1:41026-147377 GCA_013398125.1 Aegotheles bennettii
GTTGTAGAGGTTAGATGACCCTGATAATCCTTGCTGCATTTTTTGGCTCTTTGCTTGTAGCTAGTGACCTATTTTGTGATGGTTCTTAATTTAATCAGATCTACAGTCCCCTCCAGATGTCTGGAATACAGATTCCTAGTTATCCTAGCATCTTTGACTTAAAGACATTCCAGTCTCTGAATTCCTCCGTCTACTTGAGTTGCCTGAAAAGCTCTCTAGGTTTACTGAAATTTACCCTTTTGAAGTTGATAACTGAGTTATGAAACTATTATTTTAGCCCTTTGATTAAATTTGTGCTAACTCAGCTTTCAATGATAAACTATTTAAATCTTCATTACATGACAGAACCGTATTTAAATAATGTATATTTTTGTTGGCTCTGGCTATTTGTTACATGGGTTTGTTGGCTGTAACATCTAAGAGTGAGTTGCCTCTACCCATATCATTAGGTGCTATTGCTGCCTACAGTCAGTTCTATCTTCTTCAGGAAGTTTGTCTCTTGTCGTGATAGGTAATGTCACAATATCTAGTAGGATTTCTCTTTCCAGTGATGTTACCGTGATCTTTATCCATATTTATATCTGACCAGGGATCTCTTATAAACTTTCACTTTGATTTCAGCAGAAACTCTTTATCTTTTAAAAAATGGATTTTTATAAAAAAATGTGCTTTCCTTCATAATGCCTTATAGCTTGTTGCATATCCCACTGTTCTCATCTGTAATTTTATCTTTCCTGAATGGTATCTGTCCTCCTATATCTATATTCCAGTTCTGCATTCTATGTTATAAAGCTTCCGTTTTCTCCTTAACATTCATTTTAACATCCTATAAAAGTATTTCAAGATCTTCCATTGAGTTGAGAAGGCTCCTGAGAATTGTTTACACATCTGTGTTGTTTCTTCCTCCATTGCTTATACAGAGCAGACTCAGGAATGTCATCTGCTGTTACCCTATTGCTGTTCACAGTCCTAATTCTTTTTATTTGCCATATGTTTTCCTGCTACTGCAGGCTTTTAGATCCATTTCTGAATTCTCATTTACCCTATATTTTGTCTTTCCACTAGTGTTTGGAGATCTGTCATTTCTCAGTTTAAAACTGTTATCAGTTGCGTTGACTTTGATCCTAGGCAGCTATTCCCTTGGGCATTCAAGTCAAATTTATCTTTTGAAAATTACTTCCTTCAATAAGTGCATCTCAACAGTCAAACTTTACAGAACTTTCTTTATACTACTCATCATTTAGCCATTAGTTAGTTCATTCTCTTATTAGGCTTTTTGCGCCTTCTCTGTAGACTTGTTGTCCCTGAAATTCATACAAATATCTACTTTTTTGCAAGTCTTCCCTGAAGCACTTAGTCCTTGATAGTTTTTTCCAGTGAGAATTGAGCAGTATTGGTTTTGGGAGTTTCTCCTTGTTTTCCAGTTTCCTTATGATGCTTTTTGGTTGCAGGTCCACCTGCAAGTTACATCTAACAGACAAAATACCATTTTGGATTTTGATCCCCTTCCATGACTGGACTAACAGCCAGTAATAATGAGTCTGCAGTCACACAGACCTGCCTTTCCACATGGTGCTGTGAATCTCCAGCCTTCTCCTCTGTGTGATACTTTTAATTCTGTCTGGGGCTCTGAAGGTCCCGTTTGCTTTCAGTGGTTCTGTGTACTGACTTCGTTCCCCTTCATCCTTGACCTGTATGTTGTTTGTGCCTTGAAACTTCATAATGTCTGTTGGTAAAGATATTACATATTGTGTATGCTATTGTACTGTTTACTGAGGCAAGGACAAGACCAATTTGCACCTCTATTCTACAAAAGTTTTTGTTTAATACATATATGATTACATGGTCATTTCTTTTGTTATATATTATACAGAAATATTAATTTACATTGAAAAATCTCAACAGTATGTTTAAAAATATACTATTATAGAAATTGTGACTATACTGTAGGATTGAATACACGTTTTGACCAATCTGAGTAGTGCTGCAGTCCCAAATTTTTCATGTGGCAAATGTATTTTATGAAAAAAGCAAAGAAGAGTTTAAACAAGAAACTCCAAGTTCAGAGAGGTGGGAGAGTGGTCTCTAAACCAGAAATCCACCAATTCCACCCACCAAGGTGGTGGTACCAGGACTTGGGTGGAGTTTGTGGGGACTTTTTCAGGAACTTGGAAATTTATGGATTTAGGAACTTTTAGGATGGGATGTTTTTTGATCTGGGGTTTTGAGCGTAGCATAGTGCTGAAATGCTGAATTAGGCATGATTCTACCGAGAGCCTGTACCTGATCCACAGGTCAGCTGATTCAGTGATTAAATCAATCTCTGTGGATTTTGAACCCTTTTTTATCTAATATTATTGAACTTTATAGTTTACTAATCACAGGGGACTTTTTAATTACAAAGTTCTCCTAGTAAAAGTACTTTGGCTGTAACTGGCTCACCTCTTAATCATATCTTGGATGTATGAACGAGTGATGTTTTAAGTTTGGGTTTGGTTTTTTTTTCCTTGTAATTTCCTGCAAAGCCGGTTTTCCATTGCTGTACATCAGTTCAGAACCCCTTCCAGTTTTCCAAAATCATCTTGAATCTTAGGACACCAGGATCAAGAATAGTTTTGGAAATAACTAAAGTTAGTTGTTTTCCAAGTGTCTGGAACTTATGGGTTGGCCTTCTGCCTCCTTGCCATTCTGTATTTGCAAATTATTTGTTTCTCTTTGCCGCTTTTTTTTTTAATTTTGTCTGTTTGTTGGTTTTCCTTTCTGCTCTTTTCTGCTGAGAGCACCCCAAAATACTTCCGTTTAATGATTGCTAATTTGTTGCTAGATACAAAGACTTGTAGAGAGCACCATTCTGGTAAGTACAGCTGGTAGAAATAACAGCAGTGCAAGAGTTAAAGAATCTATTCAGATAGGGCCAGATGAATGAAACTCTTGTGGACCTGAAGGTGTTAACAAGCAGGGAATAAATTTCCCAGGTTTGGCTGGCAAAAAACCCTTAGATGTTAGAAAAAGGGAGGTTCTAGTTCCCTTACATGATGGCCTCTGGTAGATGCTTGCTGAATCTGTGGCTCAAGTGCATGTTTTCCCTCCAAGGTGTGAGGCTGTGAACTTGTTTCACGAGGTCAGTGCTAGTCGCTGTGGATAACTGGAACTCTGGAAATACTCTCACAAGAGCCAGCTGTAACTTTGGCACCTATTCAGGGTATGCAGTGCTAAGCTGAGACTGAAAGAAGCGAACCTTTATCATATATTGGTACCCTGATTTCCAAATAGGACTTGATACCAAAAGTAAAATGGCATTAAAAAAAACCCAAAACATACTGACAGCTTAGAGTAAATGCATATTTCCTGTGTGTGTTGTGGGGGGAAGTCTTTGAATATCAAAAGATGGATGCTGTGGGTAAAGAACATGAGTAAACATGCCATGAGTAAGTAAGGTTTCTGAAAATGTGATGAATTCCTTAAAAATGTTGAGATTGTAGCTAAAGGAGAACAGAAAGGCAGTTTAAAAGAAAAAGAAAAAAATGGTGTTCAGAAAAGAATTGAAGAAGTAATTTTCATGAGGCATAGACATGAATAAACTGATTGCAGGCCTGTCAGTCTGACCTCAGTGCCAGGGAATGCTATGGAGCAAATAATCCAGAGTGCCATCATGCGGCTCATGGAGGACAACTGGGTGATCAGGCCCAGTCAGCATGGGTTCATGAAAAGCAGGTCCTGCTCGTCTAACCTGATCTCCTTCTATGACAATGTGACCTGCTTCGTGGATGAGGGCAAAGCTGTGAATGCTGTCTACTTGGACTTCAGTAAAGCCTTTGACACCATTTCCCACAGCATTCTCCTGAAGAAACTGGCTGCTCATGTCTTGGATGGGTGTATGCTGTGCTGGGTAAAGCCCTGGCTGGATGGCTGGGCCCAAAGAGTGGTGGTGAATGGACTTAAATCCAGTTGGTGGCCAGTCACAAGTGGTGTTCCCCAGGGCTCAGTACTGGGGCCAGTTCTCTTTAGTATCTTTATCAATTATCTGGATGAGGGCATTGAGTGCACCCTCAGTAAGTTTGCAGATGACACCGAGCTGGGCAGGAGTGTCGATCTGCCTGAGGGTAGGAAGGCTCTACAGAGGGATCTGGACAGGCTGCAGCGATGGGCTGAGACCAATCGTATGAAGTTCAACAAAGCAAAGTGCAAGGTCCCGTACTTGGGGTCACAACAACCCCATGCAACACCGCAGACTTGGGGAAGAGTGGCTGGAAAGCTGCCTGGCAGAAAGGGACCTGGGGGTGCCAGTTGACAGCTGGCTCAACGTGAGCCAGCAGTGTGTCCAGGTGGCCAAGAAGGCCAACAGCATCCTGGCTTGTATCAGAAATAGTGTGGCCAGCAGGAGTGGGGAAGTGATTGTCCCCCTGTACTCAGCACTGGTGAGGCCACACCTCGAGTGCTGTGTTCGGTTTTGGGCACTTCACTACAAGAAGGACATTGAGGTGCTGGAACATGTCCAGAGAAGGGCAACGAAATTGGTGAAGGGTCTAGAGCACAGGTCTTACAAGGAGCGGCTGAGGGAACTGGAGTTGTTTAGTCTGGAGAAAAGGAGGCTGAGGGGAGACCTTATCACTCTCTACAACTGCCTGAAAGGAGGTTGTAGTGAGGTGAGCGTTGGTCTTTTCTCTCAAATTACAAGCAATAGAACAAGAGGAAATGGCCTAAAGTTGTGCTAGGGGAAGTTTAGATTGGATATTAGGAAAAAATTCTTCACTGAAAGGGTTATCAGGCACTGGCACAGGCTGCCCAGGGAAGTGGTGGAGTCACCATGCCTGGAGGTATTTAGAAGACGTGTAGATGTGGTGCTTAAGGACATGGCTTAGTGATGGACTTGGCAGTGTGCTAGGTTAACGGTTGGACTTGTTGATCTTAAAGGTCTTTTCCAATGAAAACAATTCTATGATTAGAAGTCACCTCCTGGTGTGTTCAAAAGGTAATCCTGCTGGAGAGCAAGAGGTGATCATCATGTTAAAGAGGAGACAATATAGCTGAAAAATTAAACTATTTTTTTTATACGTATGTACATTCAAGAACTTGATGAGGTTTTCCAGGTGGTGATCCTTTTTGATGGGAAAAAATATTGGAGGATCTTTCTCAACTCTAGGTATTGATGGATGAGTTTTCTGAGCAAATGTATGAAAAAGACAAGAATAAATCTTCAGTCAGAGATGACATTCACTCAAGAGCTCTAAAGAAACTTGTAGATGAACCAACTGAATTACTGAGATATATGACAAGTCATTTAAATCTGTCTTGTTACCAATGATGGCTAATGTGATGCCAGTTTCTAAAACACTATCTCTGGTGAACATCTAGCGAACTGCATGTCAGTAAATTCAGTGTCAGGTAAGCTGGAGCAAACTTTTCTGAAGAGTATCAGTATTAGATGGACAAGTGAAAAACGTATTCTTAGGATAAACCTTCATCTTTTGTCTGAAAAAATTAAATAGAAATAATCAGGTCTGACAGTGTTCTCTGGATTCAATAAGTATATTTCTAAAAACAGTTTATCAAGATTTCTCGCCAGGATCTAAGTGCTAAGAGGCCATGGAATAACAGGGAAAGTTATCATATGAATAAATAGTGGATTATAAACTAGGGAAAAGGAGAGCATGGGTAAAAAACATTGTCACAGTGGAAGGAACTTGCCTATTCTGGGCTGCCTACTATTCTGTGCTGCAATGTGCTTTTTAACATATTCATAAATGATAAGAAAAAGAATGAATACTGAGGCAACAAAGTTTGCGGACAATACCATCTACTAATGATAAAGAGCTGCAAAGCAATCCAAGAATGCTATGATAAAACGGCTGATTAATTTCAATGTAGATTAATAGATAATGATGTCCTTAAGGGGAGGAGGGGAGAGGAGGAAGAATGGTCCCAAGTTTACATATTCTTGGATGAGCTGTGAGTTGACTATTAAAACCCTAAATCTCATTCTGAGTGGTAATAGATAGCATTATGGACACAGGAGAGCAGTTCTCAGTGGCTGTCAAAAATCAGATGGAATATTATGAATTATTGTGAAAGGAACAGAGAACAAATCAGAACCTCATTATGCCACTTTGCAAATCCATCATGTACAATCATTGTGAATATAGTGTGGATTGCTAGTATCTCAAATTAAAAAGAATATTATTGAATGAGAAAAAGCATTTGAAAGAAAAAAATGGAGATGGGGAGGATGTAAGAATGAAACATCTGAGATTTTTGTATTTTTGAACAGAAAATACAAGAAAATAAATAATACGGATGTATTTGCGTGTGTGATATGTCTGAAGAGCCATTCTCTCTCTCTTTCTCTCTCCCCCTGTCCCTCTCTCCATCTTTCTCCTTATTTTCCTTTTTTTTAGACTATTTCCCTGATATGTGATCAGTTTATAGGCAATATGTGGAACCAAAACCAAGGCTATTGTGTAGCCCAGGATTTACACTTGACAAAAGTGACTTTTTACTGTGAAGGAAGCAGATTTAGAAATATATGTGGAATGCAGAGGCTGCCCCCTGGCCCTACAGTCATGAAGGAGGATCCAAAATAATGTAAGAATGCAAGAAAATATATGTAACAGAGCTGGTGTCCCCAAAAAGCATGTGGAGATGGTCATCATGTGGCTCATTCTGGAAGACAAAAAAAGTGCACACAGTTGGAGGAGAGATAAGACTTGTTGCGGAATTATATCACTTTACAAGGTTTACAGGTATGATAACACCACTGCTAGATTAAAATAATATCTGATAAAGGCAATGGATAATATTATAATATTAATCTGATTTCAAATTGGATTTTTTGTTTGTTTGTTTTTAGTTGAGTTGGGCACTAGCACATAAGCCATGGCGAGGCCAAGGACAAGCATTAAAAGAGAAAATAGAGGTGGCCAAAAGAAGATGGATACACTTCAGGGCGAAGGCTTCTGAATGCTATCCTAAAGGAATGTGGTAAATAAAAGTATGGGTGAAAAAAAATGTGAAAATGCATAGAAGGCTCAGCATGAAAAGATGTTTGCAATAATAAAATAATGGTAAACCCTTTTTACCAGGAGAGGGTAATTGCTGGAGCGATAAGGGAATTTGTATAAATGTTTGAGGGCTTTGTCCTGGAAAAAAGGAAGTTTCTGGCATGCACAAACAGGGCTAAATTCACTCAAGTCTTTCATGACTTGAGTCCTGCAGCAGAGTAGGATGTACCCGTTGCTCTGCAGGGCCTAGGGGAAGTAATCTGTAGAGCGGGTTGCAGTTGCTGTTCTCTGTAGGAAGAAAACCCACACACAATACAACATTTTCTAAATTCATACATCCTTAATAAATATGGATATAAAAAGGGGAGTATTTTCAGTACTGCAGTAGGAGATAACCAGTAAGTAGGGCTGGATGCCCAATGCTTAGTTTTCTTTTGTTTTGTTTATTAAATTATTCTTGATGCAGTGACAGGGGTCTGGCATGTGTTCTGGGAGAAAGAGGAGGTGTACAAATATCTGGATGTTTTCAGAAATCTTTTTGGAAAACATTGCTTCCTTGGACTGCTGTATCACTTTCATTGGCACCCAATGCATTTCACAAACAGAAATGGTAGAAAGTCCTGTGACGAGCACTAAGACCCATATACAGAACCTTTTGATTTAGGGCAAAACTCCAGTTACAGTATACAAAGGCTTGGAAAAGAGCTGGAGCTCTAAGCTGAAGTGAACCGAGGAAAGGTGTACACTGCCTTGTGTAACATAATTCCTTAGAAGAGCCAAATGTGCTTTAAATGGGCTTCAGATGAACAGTGATGTTGATGCTATTAGGGCTTGTGCTATAAGAATACATGTATAAATAATGCCTTAGAAATGTGCTAAAACTGTAGGCAAAAAATAAGGCAGGAAAATCCATCTGAGGATCACAGGGGAAAAAAAGATCCCATGCAGTAAACTGAATGGAGTTATTAGCCTCAGCTGCCCATCTGTTCTTTCACTCCTCTGAGAAAGCCTTCCCTGAACATTCTGTCACTAAAAAGGTCACCATAAAATCCAATCAGTTTGGACTAGCCCTCATCTACTTTAAAAATAGCTCGTTGGGAGATCAGGCTGTTTTCAGCAAAATGGGGGTACAGCTATGCCACCACATGGCTGTGAAGATAGTAAAGCCCCTCCTTAAGAGGAACATGGGGTCTAATTAACAATGTACTTCAGCTACAGATGGACAAAGGAAAGCTTGCTTTGCTGCCTGCTACCATGTTTGTGGTTTTTTTTTTGCTCAGCAAAACGTAAATACACATGTCTGCAAAGTTAGAATGTTATGTTCCAACTGCAGGTGGATACAGGCAGAGCAAAATGAAAACCTCAGCATTTTGGTGTTCAGAAGAGACCAAAAATTCATAAAAACAATGCTGTGCTATGATGTTACAGAACTGAATGATTCTGTAGTGGAGAAACAAATAATTTGAAATAATGCACCGGAAAAGATAATGTTCCAAATATATCGACATGTACCGCAGAGAAGTAGATGTTTTCTTCTCTGCATTCAATAAGAGATGAATTAATGGTCGCTTAATGAGCCATTTTGCTCATGAAAGTGTTAGGAAACAGCTACAGTGGGTAGGGTGTCATTGGAGTAAGAAGGAACCTGCCAGTTAGAAACTTCTAAGTCCTATGGCCTCTACAGTCATTTTGGGATGTCATGTTCCTAAAATGGGATGGAAGGATGACTTCTGTGTGATAATATCACGGGAAATCTCAGACAGTTAGATGGTAGATTATTTGTTTTTTTTCTTGGAAAAGGAAGATACAAGTAAAAGACCTCAAAATGTCTTTGCAAGAGGTTTTTGGAAATGGTTGTTGGGTGGTGTAGAAACTCATCTAAGCTCTAGCAAATGAGTTAGATCTTGTACATTAAGTAAAACATGCTTTTGCCAGGCTTCTTGGCTCTGAACATTACGAACCTCAGGACAGAGAATACTGTTCTTTTGTTTTCCCAACGAATAGTTCAGATTGGAAGAGCTTAGATAGGAAAAGTTGCAGAGCATCCCAGTAGAATTACCAAGGGCTTCATGTTGCAGGGGTTTTGCAAGGAGCGGTGAGTTCAGACCTGCTCAGGTGGAGAGTAGTTAAGTAGGCTTGTGCATGTAATAGGGTGGCTGTTGTAAACCTGGGGTTCTCTGCAGAAGAAAGAGCAATCGCCTTGGTTTTGTTTCCAACTCTAGCTCTCCATTCCATTGTTATGCTGCTTTTGCAACATCCATGGTAAAAATAAAATGTTTCTTTTCAGAGAAAATGAAACATTTTTTTTTGCCCCAAAATGAGAGTAGCTTTGCTTTTCCGTATTGTTGAGGAGAAAACAAACATGTTCCTGTCTGCTACTGTCAAGATGACTTTTTCATTTTGCTTGCTCAGGTTTTTGTGTTCATTCTCCAAGCAGAAATCCAATGTTCACACAGTCCTGCTCTATGTCTCCTAGTGATCAGCTGCTTCCCTCTGGTTTGTAGAATGGAAGGCTGAGCCTTTATATGTTCCCTGAGCCCTGACATGCCAGAGGGGAAGGGACTGTGGCTATCTGCATGCGGCTGAACTCAGTGCAGAGTAAAGCAGTGCCCACCTCTGTATGGACACTTTCTTGTAGTAGAGGCAGGGCAGAGGGTAAAAGAGATAGCACAGTACTTTCACTGAAGTGCAAATAGACCAGATAAATTGGAATAAGAAACATATATAAGTTGAAATAAGTGTATTCATGAGATTTTTAGTGCTGCTTAATAGAATTAATGTTATGTCCTTGGTAAAATGACAGGGTTCTGATTGGAAACAAGCCATGAGTCTATATATATTCTTCAGATCAGGAAAACTGTAAAACTTATTTTAGCACATTCGGTGTAAGTAACCAGGAAGGGTAGAATAAATATAGAGAATGTTTTATCTTGCAATAGAAGGCTCGTCAGTGTTCAGCTTCTGTCAGAGGGTATGCCTTAAGGAGTTGCTACTGGAACATGGGGATACTGATTACCTGGGGTTTTTTTCCTCAGATTTAACCCATGTCACACAAGTGACTTCAGAATGAACTTAAGTTTTGACAAGGATAAATTGCACTTTGATTAAATGTGACTGTTTCGACACTTCCACAAAGTAATTGATTTTGTGTTAGAAAGGACCATTAGATCATTTAGTTCAGGATGGCAAGGTAGCACAACCCCTAGATCATTACATGCATAGAGCTTGACTCCTCTTAATCTGTTATATTCTTTCAAAAGGGTAGGCAACCTAAATTTCAAAATTGTAAGAGAAGATTCATTATTCTATCTCATTATTAAAAAATGGTGACTTAATTCTATTTGATTTTGCTTAGTGTTAGCTATGAGTTATGGGTTCTGCTTTTACTCTTCTCTGCCAGATTAAAGAGCCTTTTAAACATCTGTTGGTTTGTTTCAGTGAATATACTTGTTCACTCTAATGAAATCATTGCAATCTTGTTTTGGTAAACTAAGCCAGTGGGACTTCTGAATTCGTTTAAGGTAAGGCTTAGTTCAGTCTAAATCACTTATGCACTTCCTCTCTGTGTGTGTGTATATGTGTTAATAGATATATCTTATTTCTGAGACTAGAATTACAGTATCTTCATTGTCGTTCTCATCAGTGACTTGAATAGATAAAGTATATCTTTCTATTCTCACATACCACTATTCTGTATACATACATTTACAGTAGCCTTTTGTGTGACAGAGCTGGGCTGGAAGTTTGTGTTCAGCTGTCTGACAATTATTTAGGAGTCATAACGGACAAAGTCACTGTTTTTCTGAATACAGCCCTCTAGAGAAGGGATATGACTGGTATTCCTTGCTTCTGTATCCGTGACCATGCATTTGACGATATTAAGGTATATGCTGTAAGAATGAGCTTAAATTTACTGAATTACTTTTCAGATCACTTTGCACAATTGCCCTCTCTACCTTACTTAATATTCTGCACACTTCGGTGGATCAACAAATCTGATAATGAATCAGTTTTTACTAAATTCCAGATCATTTATGAAATATTGAAAGGCATCAACCCATGTAAAACACAAAATCATTACCACTTGATGATTCTTAGTGACTGTTTAAGTCACTAAATAATTACTATGTAAGTTCCACCTGTTATTCAGATCCTTATTCATTTATTGTGATTTTAAGTGACAGAGCAGAGTGCTAGATTTTTTTTGGCCCCTTTGAAAAAATATTTTAAAGACTACTTGTCCACTGCTGACATCTCTCTTGTGTGGTCACTGAAAAAAACACCTTAAATCAAGTGTTGAAGGTCCTGGCTTTTACTTCTGAGATATTTATGATACATGATTGACAACCCTTTCTGAGATCACAGTATTTCTGAGTTTGGAAGGACTCCAGGAGGCTGTCTAATCCAACTGTCATGCACAAAGCAGGGTCACCTAAAGCATGTTGCTCATGACTGTGTCTAGTCAGGTTTTGAATTTTTCCAAAGATGGATATTCCACAGCTGCTATGGGAAGCCTGTTCCAGTGTTTTACGACCCTCAGAGTAAAGAATCTTTTTCTGATGTTTGAATGGATTCCTTTTATTTCAGTTTCTGCACATTGCCTCTTGCCCTGCCACTGAATATGACTGAGTATGACTCCATCTTTATCTCCCCCTTTTTATACACATTGATAAGATCCCCATGAGCCTTCTCTTCTGCATGGTGGAACAGTTCCAGCTTTCTCAAGCACTTCTTTGATGAGAGATACTCCAATCTTCCTGCCTCTTTGTTGGACTCACTCCAGTAAGTCCACATGTCTCTTGTACTGAGGACCCCAGACTTTGGCACAGGACTCCTGATGTGCTCTCACTAGTGCTGAGCAGAGGGAAAAGATCACTTCCATCAACCTGTTGGTGATGCTCTTCCTAATGCAACCCCTTTGCCATGAGGTCACATTGCTGACTTATGGTCAGCCTGTGATCCATCAGGACTCATAGGTCCTTCTCTGCAGAGCTACTTTCCTGCTAGTTGCCCCATAGTGTGTGCTGGTGCATGGCGTTATTCATCTGCACTGGCAGGACTTTGCATTTATTTGTTGAACTTCATGAGGTTCCTCTCTGCCCATTTCTGCAGCCTCTTGAGGTCTCTTTGGATGGCAGCACACCTATCTGGTGCCTCAGCCACTCCTCCCAATTTTTACGATCAGTCTCATAGTGACATTGTTCAGCTCCCTCAGTACTTGTGGGTGCACCCCATGAAGACCCATGGACTTATGTGTTGGGGTAGGATGACGGCATGTAATGAACCAGCCATTTGATAACCTTGTGATTAAACACGCAGTCACATACCAAAGGTCATCTCGAGGAGTAGGAAGCAGGAAGAACATCAACTGTTTCCAAGTCGGATACAGGAATGAACACAGGAAGAGACACTGGGAAGTAAGGCAACTTTACTTCCGAATGACGAGGACAGTGTGTTACCAGGAAGAGTATGGACCAATGGAGTGTTGCTAGTTGGACCAATGGGAGTGTTGCTAGCACGCATGACTGCCCCACGTAAGGGGGACGTTAACCAACCAGCGAGCACGTTTTAGGTGCATGATCCAAATGTATATAAGGGATAAAAAGTAAATAAAATGGTCTTTGCATGATTCATGTTGGATTGGCAAGGTCCATTATTACCTACCCTGCACTTATGTATGTCCAATTTCCCTAGCTTGATCCTACCCCACTAACGGTAACTCTTCCTTAATCCAGGCTTTCCCACAGGTCTCAGGGGTCTGGGATTCCTGAAGTCAAGTCTGATGAGTGAACACCAAGGTGAAATACATTGGCCTTTTCCCGTTCCCATTGTCACCAGGTTCCCTGCCCCATTCAGTGTCAGGCCCACTTTTTTTACCTGTTACTCCTTTTGCTGTTCATAGGCCTGTGGAAGCCTTCTTATTGCCCTTCATATTCCTCACCATATTTGACTTCAGGTTGGCTTTGGCTTTCCTAATCTCAACCTTGTGCACTCAGACAGTATCTATTTATTTCTCCTGGATGACCTGACCCTACATCCCTCTTGTGTGCTTCCTTTTTATGTCTAAGTTTAATCAGGAGCTACTTGTTTATCTATGTGACCTCCTGCCACCTTTGCCTGACTTCCTACCTGTGGGGATGGACCATTTTTGAGCCTGGAGGATGAGTTCCTTGAAGAACAACCATTCTGAAAGCACTTGTAAGTTTGGTTGCAGGCAGCAAAGAAGCCTTGGAACTGCAGATAGTGCAAGAATAGAACTGTTTTAATGTTAGGGGTTGTCAGTTTCTGGCTTAAGTGGAAATACTAGAGAAATATTTCCTTTCATTTCTGTCTGCACACAGAAATATAGAGGTGTGTGGAAAAACGTAAACTGAATGAATGGATTTGGAGAAGCAGGTCCAAACTTATCTGTGAAGTTTTGGCTTTGAATAAAAAGCATGAAAATGTAGGGTAGCTGGAAATTTAAATGGACTGTAGAAAATAGTCTTTGTTCTTTACTGAGTTTCTCTAGGTATGATGTAATTCCTGACAGGCCTCCAGGTCAATGAATATGCCTTCAATTCAAACAACTGCAGCTTTCTAAGATACAAGATAACTTCCATGTTGTATAATAACTTAGCTGATGCTTCTGATTGACATTGTCCCTATCGAGCAATCATTTCCTGTTTTGCAGATCTTTATAGGACAGCATGCAAAACTGCATTTCACTTTGCATTACTAGGAAAGATAACACATTTTACATGTTGCATTTTCAGAGATAGGAAGGGAAGAATAACCTCTAACATTTTGCCTTATGGAGGTCCTCAGTGCCTGGCTGCTGAATTTTGGGAAGGGAGGTTTTCTATAACTTCTCTTTTTTAAAATTAGACTGCGCTATACTTTGACATCATGTCCATGGAGACAGATTAGAAGTATTAAATATTCCAGTCCTGCAATGTAACAAGGAAAAAAAAATAGAGGACTTTTTGAAGAAAAAAAAAAAGAACACTTTTAATGTTAAGATTTCAATTTTAATAAGTAAATCAATTCAGTAAAGAAACCTGGAAATAGAAAAATTCTATAAGTGTATTACGTTTAGATACTATATATAGCTGATAAGCATTTATACTTCAGTGAAAATGTTAAGGGTTTAGGGATCTGAATGCATGAGAGTTCATTTTGGGTGTGCTGTTTCAGCTCAGCCTCACTCTTTGTTTCAAAGTTTATGCTTGTTCAGAATATTCCATATTTATCTTTTTCATGAAATTCCATTCTTGTAAGTGCATTGGCTTCATAATAGTGATGGCTAGAAGACCACCAATAATCTATCATTATTCAAATATGAAAGTTGCATAAGGAGAATAGGATACACCAGTAAGAGGAGGTAATGGTCTAGTTTGTCTTATCTGATTGTTTTAGCACCTTGCAATTTCCTCAGCCATCAGACTAGCCAAAAAAGTGTGAGTCTGAAAATCAGAAAAAGATGAGGAAGTAATTTGATGCTGTTGGTCTTATATATTTTGGCAACAGACTGTGAAAATGTGCAAGAATGTTTGCAAGTGGTTTGAATGAGTATGTGGAAAGATGTGGATCTGAGGTACCTTTTTAAAAATGAAATAAAACACTCTTAACACAAGAAGAGCTTTTTATGTTTCCCTGGTGTGAAAATTATTAGCAGCTACAGGCAGTCTCCATCTGGGAATTTGGAGCCTACTGTCTGGTCTTTCAATCAGATTAGTTGGTGATACTAGAAGGAACGAATGATACTTGGAGGAACTGTGTGTAGCTTATGACAACAAAAGGCTGAACTGGCAACATGTGGCTAACAGCTCACAGACATCTGGTATAAGCCGTTTTCCTGAGGCATTAATTTTTGTTGAATATATATTCCGAATCTTTCCTTCTCTAGTGTAGGTACTTTCAGGAAATTAGATGAAGAAAAAATAAATACTGCATCCAAGTTTCAATATTAACTTGACAGGAAAGGAAAAACACTAGGTTTGGCCTTTTAAATTTTTCTCTGTACTATCCTAAGAAAGGCTGATGATCTATTGTTTATGGGCTTTTTTGGGGGGAGGTGGAGATGAGAAAGATTACGTTTTTTCCTGCTGTATTTTTATCCTTAAAAGTATTGGGGATGTTTTGGCATGATGAACTGATGTGATCCAGTGGCTTCATGTTGCTCCTTGGGAACAAAGAAGCTGTAAGTCTGGTTAAAAAAAACAATAAACACACACACACACACACACACCCCCCAACAAACAAAGTCCTGGTGGACAATTTCCCCTAGGTACTGAATTTCTCCAGTGGTGCAGAGCTGACACAGTATTTCCAGTTCTGTCTTCTTTTTAGCTGGGGCTTGAAGAAATGTAACAGGACAGGCAGAACACAGGTGCCACTGTATCTTGTTCAGGCATTGACTATTGTAACTTGTGAAGAAGGTTGTAAATTACAGTGCACTGAATGGGCAGAGAATTTAATTTCTCTCTTTTGTTTTGCTAGTGCTTTCCCTAAGAGTACATAGGGAAGTGATACGGGAGGCTGGGATTTTTCCAATATGTAACTGAAGGGCTGGGCCACTTAAATATTGAACAAGAGACTTTTCTTTCATATACCAGTAGTAGACTTGTTCTGACTGAGAGAATGTATTCAGTTTGTAGGTAGCTCAGAAATTGCTACTTGAGTTTCAGATATAAAAACCAGCTTGTTTGTTTGATAGGTTTTTTGGACTTCAAAATCGTCATATGGTGTTGTAAGAAATAATTCAATTTCTTACATATTTTGCCTCCGGTGTTGATTTTTCAACAAACAAACACATAAACAAGAGAGAAGGAGGTTTGAAACAGCCTGGATAATGTAATAGGGCCTATCTACACATCCCTTTTTGGCTGCAGTTGTGCTGGTCCAAGATGTTACCCCCAGCAGTCTGTCACAGTTGTCTGATCAAGTTCTTCCTGTGTGATCCACTGGCTGAGCTGTATGTGCCTGCTTATTGAGTTCTTTAATTAAAATGATATGGGCTATGCTAAATAGTAATCTCGAGATTGTTTTTTTTTGCTATTGAGCACATTTGACTCGTGCAGTCACTCACACGAATGTTTTATATGACAGATCACAGAAGGTGGTGATCTCCGAGCACGCCTGTACAGTCCAAGACTATCTCTTAGTAGTCGGCTTTCATCTCAACCCATGTAGATGTGGCACTGTGCTTATTTCCAGCTATATTTATCTTCTGTCTAGCAACACATACTAGTGGAGATACAGTGCCACGGCTGCCCAGCTTCCCTGGGTCTTTCTTTACTGTTCTAGCAAGTGACCACTCAGCAGGGAAGGAGCTAGGGGTTACCTAGGAGTTATATCTGCAATTTCCATTTGGAGTGCAGCCTGGTGTTTGTTTTGTCTACACTGTTACTTAGGTTTCTAAAGCATTCTGTTCTTGCCTTTCTGATAAAACTGGTTATCCCTTGATATGTATCCAGAATTACAAATCTCCCATTCAAACATATGGTGTCATAGCTCTTTTTAATCCTTCTAGGTGTTTAATACAGTATTCCCGTAGCAACTTACATTACACATTATCAGTGTGTCGCTGCCTGTCCCATTGTTCCACTGGGAACAATTAGTTCATTACATTAGTAGCCTACATTAGTAGTAACCTACATTAGTAGGTTAGGCTCCTAACTGGTGATGTTTCGTTTGAAGAAGTATTCACAAGGAGCCAGTTGTCCAAACATGAGCTTTCACTGCCAGTTCTGATGCTTTCAACAGCTGACTTCCAGTTGTTCTCCAGAGGGATACAATTCTCTTACAATCCCTAGGCCAGATCTGCCATGCTGATATCTCAGGTCCCTAAGCTGTCTGAAATAGCACTTGTCTCTATTTAGCAGCAGACACCCACTCATAATATTAGTGGCTTCAGAGGTAGCTGGTAAGTCTCAATCTTCAGTGAACTGGGTGCTCTCTGAACAAGGAAAAGGACTTTTCCTTGCTTGAAAGCCTGAAATGATGTATAGATATTTGTTTGAGTGGCAATATAGGAATGAACTAAATAAGAATGTTGGAAGTCAGGAATAAAATAAGGCAAGAAGAGAAAAAGTGAAATGAGCAAAGAATGTAAGTAAAAATTTCTGCTAGCAATCAGCAAAACTATTAAATTAATGAAGACTCATAAATTACTTAAATTCTGAAACTTTTAAAATTCTGTCTTTAATAAGAAAAATTAAAAAAAAATGCATCCTACTGTACTTCTTCACAGCCTATGAGCTTTTAGGTGCCAAGGATATATGTGTCTGAACAATGCCTGACAGAGTCAGCAGAGAGTTTATGTCTAGGGCAGTGGCAGCAGAAACAGGTAAATATTTTGTCCTTAAGAAAAAAAAATATCTCGGTCCCAGAGTTTGAAATATGTTTTTATTGTATTTTGTATGGTTACCCAGGTCATATTCTGATTTTGCAAGGTGTCCTAAACATCCCTTTTGTTCCCACCAAGTAGGACAAATAGGTCATTGCGTTCTTTGCAAAAGCTCCTGATCACCAGAGGTATAACTGTAAGGATGTGAACTGTCCAGGGATGATAAACATATCGTCACTAATCTCATCCTTGTCTGTGTGGTGCCTATGTGATCTACTTGCCTGTCTCACTGATTCCTCTGTGTTGTGTGTGTGCATGCTGTGTGTTATGTGCATGGGTGAACTAGCTATTTCTCTTTTGCTGTGCAGTTATCTCAGCAAAATAGTACAGGCTCCAAGGGTCACTTGCCTTTCCTACACAGTACACTAAAAGTAATGCAAGCAATTGCTACATTATTAAATGTCAGGCTAAAGTTACTAAGAATCAGCCTCAGGATGAGGAAAGTACATATAAACTATAATGTACTTTAAATGAGATAAAATTGCAGCTACAACTTAATAAAATTCTCATGTTTTGAATAGTCCCTGACCTGAAAGCATAACACAACTATTAAGTGCTGGAGTCACATTGGCCAAAGAATATACAACTAAATAGATACAAAGCATTTCAACAGAACATTAATACAACCTTAGTACTAACAAGTATAGAATGGAAAGAGGTTATGGTGATATAAATACAGGTAGTAACAGGCTACAGATCATGTATTTCCAAAACAAACAAACAAAAAAAAAGCTGTGCCTTTGGAAAGCTAAGCCATCAGTAGAAATGCTGTGTGCACTCACCAAAAGCCTGTGGAAAAGGTGGTTGCATTAACTTCAACTATGGGAAGCAGTAAAGAGATCCTCAGCAATCTGGATAGAAATAAAAACTTGATAGTTGAATTTATTTGTTTGTTTATTTTCATATATTTGAAAAAAAACCCCAACAGTTGAATGAATAATTGACTTCTTGCCTTTCATTCAGATCATGAGATAAAATGAGCATTCATTCCTTGTTTCTGAAGCAAAGTTTTGCATTTGAAATTTTACACTTCTATTAAAAAAAAAAAAGTCTGCTGGAAAAGTAGAAGTGAATATCATTCAGTGCAACTCTAAATTTCCTATAAATAAATGAAAAATTAAAATGTTTGGAAACTGTCAAGAATCCAGAAATATCAACAATATGATTTTGACAGTGGCGGTTCAGCCTTGCACAGTTCATAAAAGTCTGAGAAATACAGAATCTTATAACTTTTATGTTTTAAAATTTAAACGCGTCATACAAAAAAAGACCATTTTTAGTATTGTCATTTAAAAATGCAGTGATAAGAAGAAATACTGAAAAAAGTCGCTATTTAATAACATGTCACATCTGAACTTTAATGAAATATTAATGCTAAGTTATGATAAGAAGAGTACCTCTTTCCTGTCTCTCTCTTATCTAAATTGTTTAATATTTAATACTTTATAATTGAGAGATAGAGTACACCAAAGTAAAGTTTGATACTGTTTTATTATGCATGATTTTATTACCAGATGAGAGTATTTAAAAATGTTTAGAATATTATAGGATCAGATACAGAATATTTAAATGTATGTGATGCATTCTGTAACAAATCCAGAAATCCAAGATGTTCCTTGCCAAAGGAGACTGTAGATATCAACCCAAAATTTTTATTAATCATCATTAATAGAAATATCTACATCTATGTTTCTTATGGGTCCTTTCCAAGTTGAGATATTCTGTGCTTCTGCTTCATTGTTGCCATAAATACAACAAGGTTATTTTGTTTTTGGTTTGTTGGTTTTTTTTTCTTAGAAAAGGTTGTGCATTGAATGGCATGCCAGATATGGAATGTAGCATAAAGAAGTCTAAGCCTTATCAAAATGTTAGAACACAATATCTGAAACCTGATGAAGTGTATGATTGACAGTTTCATAGAGACACCTTTACATATTAAGCCATCCTACTAACCATATCTGTCAGCTGAAGAGAGTAATCAAATGCTGAGATAAAAAGTGTATTTAGTTGGTGCAATATAATTTGGTTTAACTGATGTATCCTGTTGGACTTTGCTGACTTTATTCTTCATGGCAAAACAAAACCAGGTAACTACTAACCAAGGACAGTACTAAAAGATCAAAGGATACACAGAGGGGTTACATAGATATCATTTTCCAAATCAAAATGGATATTTATAGAGGTATTGAAAAGTACTGAGAGAGAACACAGCTTGGAAAAGGACTTGAAAATACACGAGGTGGCCACAGACATGCTTCAGGGAAACAGAAAGGTTCTTCTGAATCAGATTGCTAAATGGAATTTAGCCATCAAATGCTTGGCAGTTGCTATTTCAAGATACTGTAAGTACTCTTCATAGTGTCATGTCATTGTAGTTTGATGCAGGATCTTTCCACCTGCAGATTTGTGAACATTTAAGTTCTTAGAATAGGAGTCAAAAGTAACCATGCAAAGCCCAGTTGTAGTCGGGCGAAAGCAAATTTCTGACAAACCAGTGACCTCATTGTCTCCTTCGAAACGGTGGAGGGTACATAACTCCCATTCAGTTTGGACACTGCAGATCTTTGATGGAAGCAAGCATTTCTTTTACCTGGGTCACATCTCCCTTTCCAGAAAGAACAATTAGACTACACTGTCCACCAGAAACTGTGATTTAACTCTGATATATCACACAGACAAATGTTTCATTGTCTCCCTGTGTTTCTCTGTGTATCTAATCTCTCTATTTTCTGCTGCCAAGTCTAAGATTGTAAACTCTTGGGAACAAGAACCAACTTCTTGTTCTGGCTTTGGTCTCTATTTGAAGCATGTCAGCAATAACTGGCATAATATAAGACTTGACAGTGATTTGGGCTCAAACCCCAGCAATTCCCGGCTTAAATGAATCTTCAGAATTGAAAAGTATGTTCTGTGCTTGCGGGGAAGTCAACTCCCTAAATGGAGAGTCATTGTGATAGCCAGAAAGAGGCAAAAGTAGAACTTGGGTAACACCTTAAAAGTATGATTTGTGTGTTACCCAAACAAGATGTTGCAAATCTAAAACAGTATTGGGGAAAATATCTTTATATTGCTTACATGAATAAAATTACATGATAAAACCACTTTTATACATGGATTCTATTAACTGTAATGAGAATAGATTATTTCAAGTTACTGTTTCCTCAAAAGTACCTATTTGTTAAACACATAATTAAGCCCAGTGTATGCTTCATTAAAGGACAGATTTAAAACAACAAAGAATATATTTGATAGATAAGTGCCTTATGAGATTTTTCAAAAGTGCTAAAACAGTGCGCTTGAAACATCTCAAGTCATCTGGATAACCTTACAGGCTAACCAGAGGTGAATAGGTAATCGAGCCTAGAATTTTGTTGTGTGATCAAAAGAAAACAACTTTTTTAGATAAAAGGAGGAAGAAGCTTTGAGCTATTTCCTAAGTTAATATTTCTGCTATTATTCTAAACATTTGGTCTCAACAGTGTAAGATCTTACTCTGTGGGCAACTCTAAGCTCCCTGAGGAGTGAGAAATGGCTAGGTGAGCTCGGAACATGCCTGATCAGCTCCTGCAACTATGCTGAGTTTAATGAGGGGAGAAAAAAAACAACAAAGAACCAATCTTATGCTGGCATTAACTTTTGCTGATGCCCGAGGAGTAATAAAGAGCCTTTCTCAGAAGAAGAGGGTTTGGGTTCTGGGTTATTTTCAGCCTGAGGGAGTTTGAATTCACAGGTGAGATGGGTACTGGTTTTATGATCCAAGATACTCACTTAAATGTATTATACAATTACAAATAAAACTATTTCTAAATTGGTGGTAGGTGAGGTTTTTTTACCCCCCAGTGTCTCATAGTCAAGAATTCTCATTAAAATGGTTTTTACTTAACTTCTTACCTAAACAAGATCCAGAAATCCTTAAGAAAAGGCAGTCTGACTAGGATGCTAAAATCCCAGACCCCAGAACTTTGGTGTAAAGAAACAGGAAAATGAGGAAAGGAGAATCATTGCTTGCTTGCAGCAGGTTGCAGTGTTGGGTCATTCAGCAGTCCATAATGAAATAGGTAGCACCCTCAATTGCACATATTTCACTCTTAGTGTAAGCTCTGTCATCCTTCTTGGGGATTAATAGTTGTACCGAGTGGCTCCTTCAGCAGTCAAGTGCTTTTTCACTCAGACCTTTCCCCTGCTGCCTTCTGGGTGTTAAATGTGCTGGCTGATGAGCTTAAGTCTTCTGGAGCTAGGTACAGAAAAAGAATGTCCCACTAAAGGCTAAAATCCTTAAGTTACTCTTTATCTTTTATACACAATTTTCCTGGTGTATATATCCAAGATTAACGGCTTTCTGGTGATTTGACCATTCTCAAAACTGTATGGTTAGTCCTGCTATAATAAATCCTACTTGAAACAATAATAGAATAAAACTGGATGTAAAATTTTGAAAGGTAAATATTTAATCTTATGGAAATAAAGACAGGTATGTAAAGCATTGAAAGGCTATGATTGAAAAAAACACTAGCACTCTCTACTATGTACACTTTGACCTCCTTGATTCTTTATCTGCAATAAACTGTGGGCTGGGATTTTGAAAAAGGAATGTGAGATTTTTGTCATTCACGTTACAGGTGACATAATTTTTAGCTATAAACTGTGACATACTGGAGCTCTAACAGCATTTTTGTAACATTTTTTTCTTTTATAAATGCTGAAGTCGGCCATATGCTGACAAAATGGCTAATGTGATCCTTAGGTGTAAGCACAGAGGATCAATGAGCAGGTGATTTTTACCTCTTAAACCAAGTCAGTAAGACAGATATTGAGAAGCTAAATACTGCTCTGTTCCCCACAGGCTGGCTGTGGTCATATTTTAAAAGCGGGTCCACTACATAAGTGAGCTGCACAAATGATATAAAGGCATTCGAAGGGTAGACTTAAAAACCTCCAGCTGTTCACCTGAGAGAAGGAAAAACAAAAGGTAGTGGTGATTAATGTGTGTGTTTCGATGGTGGATAAAATGGTGGCTGTTGAAGAGATCTTCCTTCTGACTGGAAAGGTGAGAGTGACTCCTCGGGAGCTGCTGCCACGCAGTGAGTGCGGGCAAACACTGAGATGTACTACAGGTTGAACAGGGGGTTCTTCACCGGGCACATCCTGGCAAGACCTATGGCAAATATTTCTGCAGTTGTTGGGCAAATGTTAATTTAGCCAAGTTGAAATTTTTCAGTGCAGCATATGATAGCTGGAAGATACATAAAAATGAATGTTACAGTAAGTCAGACTGAGCGATTGAAGGATCCCTTCAGGGTATAAATTGTCTGATTATTTTTCTTTAAACACTGCTTACATCTCCTAACATTTTAAGTTCTAGACTTCACCTTTGTGTCCTCAAAAGACAGTCACAGACCCTGGTTCTGTTTCTGCCTTTACCTTACATCAGTAGTTTAAGAAGTGGAGACTATTGCCTTTAGATCCAGGATACCCTATTTCTCTATATTTATTGTTATGTAAATACTGTACATATTGTAGATATGTTTTCCTAAAACATCCCTCTGAGATCAGTGTCCCTATCATTTGCTCTTGGACTGGGAAAGGAAGGTCATCTAACTTGGGAAACTTTTTTTGTATTACTGTTTACTGCTTTCACGAAATAGAATGTTTTTCAGGGAAAATGACCCGCTTTTGTTTCACAGACTCTGCTAAGGCATCTTTCTCAAGATAATCCTGTATATACTGCTGTTCTTTTGTTCCTTAATTTTCTGAATAAATGAAATGAAAAAAGGGAATATGTTTTTATTGGTTAGGTTGTCATATCTTCTGGTTAATAGATTGAGAATAATGGAGAGCAATAGTCTTAGAAATTGGAAAATTGTTGCCAAGTGTCTTGTTTGAATAGTTGGAGTGAAAGAGAAGCCCTGCTCAGAGAGAGAGACTTACTTTATAAAGCTTGTGGCATTTAAGAAAGTCTAACATGGCAATGGTTTTTTTTTAAAAGAACATTCCTGCAGAGAAAAATGACCAGGACAGTGCTATCAGGAACCTCTGGCAGTAGCAAGACCATCTGCTTTCTTTCACCCAGTTGTTTAATCCTCTGGGGGAAAAAGAAATCTCTTCTGTGTAGGGCAAAGTGACTGAACCTGGAACCTAAAACTGTGAGCCTCTCACTAAGGGGTTTCCTGTAAAGAATAGGCAGATGCTGTGCATCCTGCATTCATCAAAAGTCATAAAAGTCTCTCATAGACTTTCAGCAGTAAGTATTGCATCTTACAGCTCTGGAGAACAAAAGGAAAGTATTAAATAAGTGGATAATTGTCTTGTATTACCAAACAATATTGTCTTTGTCAGTCACTGCTGCTGGTAGATGACAGTGATACAGTCTTTTCCTTATCAGCATGCTTTCTGTCCCCTTACAGTTGACTTTCTCCAAACCCTGACTCCTGACATTTCACCTCAGTCCATGGTTAGTGCAGATGATGGATGAGCCTTGTTAGGCTCATAAGGTCTGCTGGTGTGAAGGAAAAATGCCAGCGGGCATGTTGTATTTGTCTTACATTTTCATAAGAATAATTTAGCTTTAAAACAGACAAATAGCTGCACGGGCTGAACAAAATAAATTTGTCATGAATGTTTTGGTCCTCTGCCATTCGGTGTTGAATACTGATGTCATACTGGCAGATAGGGAGAAGTGAGCAAGGCAGGAGATTCTGAAGGAGGGGAGGAATGGACCAGTTGGAGCAGGCACTCGGTTTTGTTGCCTAAGTGTGAGCTCAGGGAATACAGAACCACGAATAAAGATTCAGTCCCTGGTGCAGTATTCTGTATAGCTGCCCATGTTGTGGATCACATGCTTGAAATGGAAAAAGAAAGCATTAAAATTATGGAATCAGTATGCTGTGATTTTTTTTCAAGCCATTTGAACATAAATTTAATTTGAACTTGTTTCTAATAAGAAAAGTGGTATGAACTTGTCATATAAAAATCTTGAAGCAGACCTACATGATGGAGGCTTTTCTACCTCTTTAAGAATCATCAGGGATTTTTTTTGATTTTTGTTCAAGGAGGATTTTTTTAAAGTTTTGCAGGAAAGTAGAAGAAAGGAAGGCGTTCAGTTTAATCATTAGGTGACAGGGTGGGAAAGAGATTTCTAAGGAAAGAGTGATAGGAAAGACAATTTCTTGCTAGCATAGTAGATAGGACTTTTATTTAGGTCTAAGAAGTATGGTACCATGAGATGTTTTTTTAAGTCTAGATGTTTTCATGAAAATACATAGATAAGTACAATGAATTTATAGCTCTTGGAATTTTTCCAAGACTTCATAGACTTCAACTTTGGACTTGAATTCAGAAGCCCATGTAGTGAACAGCCCATACAATATCCACAGAAACAACTTTTTAATGCTTGTCAGACCTCATGAACAAGAACAAACCACTGTATTTTGGAAACAGCATATTTTATGGCAAGGCAAGGCCTGTTATTTCCTGCTTGTTATCATCTATCAGATGTAGATCCAGTGGCTTGTATTTCTCCTGTCCGTAGTGCATTTCACACTATTGCTCTTTTTTCTGAAGGTTCTAGTAATTTTCAGAGCCTTTAAGTTGCTGAAGGATGGCTGCCTTAATAGTCCTCATTTTAATGCAATTTTACTTGACTTCAAAAACAGAACAGGAAAGACCCAGATTCTGCTTCTGAAACTTTGTTTACCGCTGAACTGCTTTTTCATGAAGATATCATGAAGAGGCAATTGTTTTCATAGCGTGCCAAGCAAACAAAATTAGTTGTAAGCCTTCTCAAATATTGTCATTTTAATCAGCTTGTGAAGAGGTTCTAATTCAGTGGTGGGTTCAGCCACTGACCACAATTTGTGAAGAATTCACAGCATAGGGAGCAGCTTCACTGTCCTCAAAGTTTCACCTATAACTTTGGCTGTGATACACTGCACTTGTCTTTTCTTTAATAAGTGGAAGTGTCCCTGTGAGAAGGGAACCTCAGACACAGGAGTGTTTTGCCGTGTGGCTCAAGGCATGGATATGTTTCAAATTTGGGAAGCTTGCAAAAGTGAACTACTGTCAGAAAAAGAGGGTTTACTGAGTTCACTGCAGCCACTATTTGAATGGTTTTGCTGAGTACTCAGAGAGAGCATTGAGAGAGTATTTATCCTGGGAATAAAATAAATTTTAACTATTTCTGGGCATTACATTTCCGTGTTTAGCACAACCATGTCAGAGACTGGAAATAGGGGAAAATAAAACAAATATCTCATCACAGAAAGTAATGTACAAATAAAATTCAAGAATATTTGAAAGATCCTAATTCTTTTAGCTTCTTGGCAACTTGTGAAGGGTAAGTGTTGAAAATCAAGACTATTTACCTTTACAGTGAGGTCCAGCATTGGTCTGCTACTTACACTATACTTTCTTCCCTAAATAAGATTCTTGTGACCATGTTGTGAAGATGAAATAGAAGGTTTATTTTCTTCCTTTTCAGCATTGTTTCTCATTTAATGGAAATAAAAGCAACGCAAAGCAAATGAAAACATAATTCTTTACTTTAGAGTAAAGAATATGAACAGTTGCTAAAGTGTAGTGTTTTTCCAGTGGCTTGATTTGTGGTTCAATATGAGTTCATACCTTTTACATGTGCAATGACATGTGGCCATTTGTATGCCTGGTACCCTACTGGCAGTAGCAGGAAATGAGCTGAGGTCGTGTGAACTGGAAAGGTGACACCAGTGAATCTCCAGGCAGTCAGGTGTAATCTACATCCATGTGAGTAACGTTCCCTTACAGCTCCAGAATTACCAAGTCTTGGATGGGTTGAGTAAAAGAGCCACAAAAATTACTTGCGTGCTGAGGAAAGGGAGTTGTAATGAGAGTTTTAAGGAATTCAATCTATCCATTTTTCTGAAAAGAAGATTTGAATGTGACATGACTATAATGCCCAAATAGCTTCATGTTGAGAAAATTGTGTACTCTGTAATTTAAGAGAGAAAAGATTAATGGCAGAATGTTAAAGGGATAGAAATTTGAATAAGAAATTAGTCCTAATTTGTAACAGTGAGGGCACTGAAACATTGGCACAGATTGCCAGTGGAACTGATGATTTCTACAAATTATGACGTCTTCAAATCAATGCTGAATGTCTTTCTTAAACAATTGATTTAGCCAAACAGGTTTTGGGAATACAAATAAGAGGAATTTAATTAAATTTATGGACTTCTATTACATGGGATGCAATAAGTGTAGTAACTGTCCTTCTGACCTTAGTTTTTCTAAATTTATTAAAGGTAAGTGTTAGATAGCAGTTGAATCACTGTTCTGAATGGCTATTTTTTTCTATTCTTATACTTGCCATTTCATACAACTACCATTTTCTTATTTTCTCAGTGAGAGAATCAAAGTTTATGATGTCATCTAGTATATTTATTATAATTGGTTATATAATTTTAATACTTTGTTTAGTGGAGTAGAATTTAAATGTCTTCTGTGGTCTCATCTGCTTGACATACCCTGACCAATCCCGTTTTCCAGGAGCATAACATGGCCATTTCAGAAGAAAAGCTCCTGTAAGTCACTGAAGAGAAGCAAGATACTTTACTACCACCTGGGGAGGTAACTGCATGGTCACTGGTGATGACCAGTGAGCCACCTCCCTTAAGTGAGGAGTGAAGCATCTTTTATTCACTGGGTCAGAGATGCTTTCCTTTTGCAATGGACTCTGACTCCTGTTCTGCCTGACCCTACTAACATGTTTTAATGTAGAATCAGTGTGAGGGGCAAACAGTAGCTGCTAAATACAGATTGTGTAAATATTTCTTTTAAATTTTCTGAGTATGATAAAATACCATTTCTATTCCTGATAAACATCGCTATGCACACATTTTAGCATTTTGTAGGTAGTGGGGTTGTTTTTGTCTTAATATTAGTGTGTTTGATTCTGTGGATTTTGACATCTCTATTCTTTTGTCTGACAAATCTGTGCGCTGACTTGTAAAAAAAAATCAATATTTTCTCTGCAGTTGAGTTGATTTATTATCACAGTTCCCTTTCCCCTCTTTTTATCAGTGTGTTTCTATTGCTTTAGGGTTGAGTACCTGATAACATCACAAGGTAGAAGACACACAGAGAGTTTCCGTGACCTTATCCCCTGTGTGATCTTGTCCAGTGTGACTGTGAGCCATGGCTATAAAGTGAACAATGATATTATCCAAGTTGTGTGATCAGATTTATGTTCTATTATGTTGGAAATAGAGGCGAACTAGAACCAATGAACAAAATTTAGATTTATGTTTAAACTGTACTTGCCCAGTATCTCAGTGGCTAAAGGGAGAGTAAACATCCACTGAGTAAAACAAAATTTGCCTGCAAAATAGTACGTGCTGAAAGAGTCATACAGCCCATAGTCCTTGTGGGATTTAAATCAAGCATAAAGGTGAGCTTGTTGTTGCTCCTTAAAAATGTAGCTTTATTACTGTTGCTTCTATTAGCCATTTGTATCAAGGTAGTATTTAAGAATCTCAGTAAAAGATTAGAACTGCCTTGCCCTAGGCACTGTGTGGACATGTAAGAAAAGACAAAGTTCATTGACAGTATTTCAAAACAGGTGCAACCGAAGGCTACAACAGGTAAATGTGCTGTAAGCATCTTGACAAGCGTGAGCACAGTAATGCAGCCAGAGACCATGTTAGCACATGTTAGCAGAGAGGTGCTTGGGGGAAATAACTAAGTTTACTAAACCTGTGCCTAATGTAGATAGAGCATATCAGAGCCACTTTATTCTTGGAAGAGAGTATCCTCATGTAATGACTTTTGCCTGTTGACTTTCTGTCGCTGCTAACCACCTAGGTAATCTCATATCACTCCTTGCCTTGCCAATGGGGACTGCCATTATCTGTAGGCATCATGAGAGAAATATGCTTGAAGGTAGTCTGCAAAGCAGGATTTTGTGAAGAGGTTTTTTCTTATTGGCAGGGAGCAGTAATGAGGAGATGACAGGTGCTAGACAGAAAGGGATGTGTGCATGTGTGTGTGCTTGGGGCTGCAGGGGTTGGAAGACTGAGAGGGAACTTGACAACAAAGTCATACATCTGATCGCTAGACAACAGGGTGTCATCTAATAATAAAGGCAAAATGTGTTAACTCAGTGGAAGGATGCAAAAGTGTGATGATATAGTTAGAGAAATGAGGAAGGGGGATGGTTCTAGCAGTTAGTAGACTTAATGTGGTTTGGAGGTTAGCCTCTGGCTAGACTACATCAGAGGAAATGATGCAAGCAAAAAGTCTGAGAAAAGTTGGTTTGGAAACCATACCCTTGCACTATTGCCTTTTCTTTTCTCTTCCCTTCTTTCCAGCAGGGACTCGGGAATGTTTGGCATCAGGACAGTGGGAGCTGACAATAGAAGGAAAAAGAAGATATGGGGGAGCAGCATTGCCAGTATCCCTGGTGTTGCTACTTTGGTGCAATATGTTTTTTAATGATATCAGAAGCCTCAAGCTTCCTTCAGCTCTGGCTGGAAAAAGTAAGTCCCAATTGAATCTTTTTTTTTTTCAATTTTTCTCTCATTTCTTCCAGTAGTGTATCAGAGGAAGAAAAGGAGAAAGAAAACAGAGCTTGGTAGCTTTGGTCTTTTCTCCTGTTTTCTCCTTGAGAGAGAAAAAATTCAGAGCTGGAATAGGAACAGATCTAGAGGTGAGAGGACAAGTGCCTCTGGAACTTCATTTTTAGTTTCACAACAAATCAAAAAATTACTGTGGAGCTACAGTGGATCTGGACTAATTTACTTGCAAGATTTGTCTACCAGGCCTTCATATATTTTGGTGGTACTTTTCAGAAGAGCCAGCCTATCCTGTTGGACATGCAACCAGATCCCAGATACCTAGAAGCAGTCACACTGGTGCCAAAGTATACCATCTTGGCAACATGTGTTTCATTAACCTTATTATTTTTATCAGTCAACATGTTTATGTATTTTCTTTTTGCAAAAAGATTCTTGAAGTTATTAACATTTTATTTTCCACAGACCCACACTCATCAACATGAATTTTATTACCCCACTTAAATTCTTAATTGAGAGTCCAGCCGCTGACACATATATTTTTCTACTTTCTTTGGACTCTTTTAAGATATCATCAGAAGTTAGTTCTTTCTTGTTTTTTTTCCCCATCCTCTGGAGCTTCCCCAGCAACCCAACACACATAGTGTATGGTTTTAGCAGTTGTTTTTTTTTAATATCTTGCTTAAGTATGGCAGAAAGCCACAGCCTCCCAGACATAGTTCTGGTGGCAACACTCTGCTACCCAGGTATCAGGCTGCAGGGTGTGCCTACTCTCTCAACAGAACTCAACTTGTGCTGAAATGCTTTTACACAGTTCCCAGTTGTCATTCAACTGTTCTGCTTAAATTATTTTCCCAAGCAATTTGATCATATGTTAATACAGTAGATGAGCTATTTGGGTAGTGCAAGAGTTTGGGGCACAGTGATATTATAAGGTGCACACCTGTGTAGCTCCTTGTCCTGTCAAGTGCTATTTTCCAAATTAATTGATAGTTCCTTGCCTACCCATATATATGAACAGTGCTCTTCCCTCAAAATTATTGATTTCTAAAATGGATAATGTTTATGTCTGGTATAGTGGTATGAATTAGAACGGCATACATTTTGGTTAACACAACAATGCAACATTGATTTTTCAACAAGAGACCAAATTTTAAAATAACATCCGGTAGTATCCCTGAATTTCTTTTTCAGAAAGCCATCTGAATTTTCAGGCAGCAGAAGTTTAAAGCCACGTGACTTTCCTCTCACCGGAGAATTAAACTTCAAGGATTTTTTTGTTTTTCTCTGTTTATCATGGTTAGTACAGATCAGTTCCAAGGTGAGAACAGGTATATTCTTCATAAGTATCCCACATTGTGGGTTAGCTCCTCTCTTCCAAGCAGTGCCGGAACAGACTCTTTTCCTGTCATTGAATCACACTTTCATTTAGTACAGGAGAAACCCTTGCTGATGAGAATCATCCGTATTGATACATTTTTCTGAAAGATGATGTTGATGAACTCACATTTTCCAGTGAAAATGAAAAAAGTGTCTCTGCTATTTTTACATCTCAGATCTTTCAAGGCAGTTAGGATGTGAGAAAAAGTATTACATGAGTTTGTATCAAAAGAGGGATCCTTTCTGTCTTCCACTGGAAAATGTCAGTTTCTAATTCCTTCTGAGATACCTCACTGAGAATGGAGACAACCAGAGGCCATGTGCCATGATTGAAATCTAAACTGGAGGAGTGGCAAGGATGGTGACCCATGCCAGTTCTGCTACACTCTCATCAGCTCATCTGCCCCATCTGTTCTCCAATAAGCATCTACAGCTGTGGCTGAGATAGATAATTTGGAGATAATATCAGAAGGGACTGTGAACATTCATGTAATTGATTGGCAGATTGTCAGCATTTTGCTGTTGGGTGGAAGCAAAAGATGGTGCTTTTTAGGTGTGTCTCATTCTCTGGGGGTCAGACAGAGTTGCACGGAACAAGGAGAAGGTAAGTCTATAACCGGAGGGCTTCATCTCTGCTGAGTATAAAAGGTTTCTATAAATGACAGAGGTGAGATATGATGCAAAAGCAAAGGCCACAATTACCTTAGCTAGGAGATGATTATAGAGAACCTTCCCATAGGTGTCACTTAATACGTGGTCTTGTCTCTCTGTATGCTGGGCAGGGTTAATGCTTGTTTGTTCTTTATCTATCCAAACAGAAAGAGTTCTGGGTCAGATTCTTATGTCTTGAGTAACATTAGGAGCTACATCACCTCATAGGTTAGATCACTGATATCGGATGAATTATTTGGAAAGATGCTACTCAGTCTGATTCTGCATGTCCATGTTTATGACTTACTTAACATTATTGAGGTCATGGGAATGTTCAGTTTTTGCAGTTTTAAATACCCATGTTTTAGTTTGTTCACAAGTAAGTGTAATATTCCTAATTTGATTTGGTACCAAACAAACAAAATCTAAACATGTGGCTGAATTTGTGAATATAAGTAACATCTGTGAAACCATAAGAAAGGATGACAGTTTTCATGTTTTTCTAAAAACAAACCCAGCTTTTGACAATACAGTTGAAATCTGTGGGTGTCATTTACCTTTTATTGCCACAACCTCTCTCCCCTACAAGAATGACAATAAATGTCTTCCTCTTTCATTGTCCATGAAAGAATGAATTCTTGTCTGCTCTTGCTTGTGATACAATTTTTCAAATAGCTTTAGTGATTGCAGTCTTGAGTGTATGAATAGAAAATTCAAATCATTTAGTTGAGTCTTATGAAATTTGCAAGCACACAGCAAAGATAGACTAGAAAAAAATAAGATTAGTTTTGTTTATAATAAATGCTAAAGCTAATAATGAAAAAAGCTTATCCCAAACCTGCAAAACTTTCATAAATTCTGAATTTCGAGAACATCACAGAAAATAGAAGTTTTATAACACTTCTGGTGTTTTTTCAAAAAATCTGCTCTAACTACTGACCTACAATAAATCTGCCAGATTGCTTCTGACACAGTTGAAACCTAAACTAGAGATAATTTTACAAGATATCTTTGCTCTTACTGAATGTTTTTCCATACACTCAAATACAATAATATTTTCAGATAAGAAGACAAAGATTTTAATTCCTGGTGTCAGTCTGAGGGTGAGAAACTTATTTCTCTTGTGAAATACTTCTGGTATCTTCTAGATAGTGATTTTGTGTGGCATTTGTGAATATAAGGTCATGATTATGGCTTCACTTTTACTTTGGCTTTGTGTGCATTTTGTGGCAATGGATCTTCAATATTCTAAGTATATCTGGGAGTTGAGATAACTTACCATTTTGTGAAAAAATGGTGTTAGGTAGAAGGTTTATACTTTGGAAGACCTTTATCTGATTTAAATTTATCAAATTTAAGGGAGCAGCTTCTTTGATATAAAAGTGATTTTAACTCTTAAATGAATACTGGCATTATGGGCTGCTCTCCAGGACCATACCTTTCAAGTGCTTTGGGAGACGAGCTGTAAAATGAGTAGTTCTGTTGCATTGTGATCTATGGGTGAATGTTGGTAGGATGTCCCTTTCTCCTGAATTAGGGTTTACTTTACTCTGAGTGTGCCTGAGGTCAAAAAGGACACTCACGGAATAAAGTGGGACCTGGCAGCTGCACGTGTTTGAGAACTGAGCTTTCAGAATTTACCTGATCTGAGTTTTGTAGCTTGTACTGAGGCATGATTGATCATTAGTTGGTAATACCACTGTAATATTATTTAGTAGCACTTTAGCAATGAGTTTATGTAAAGCCGTAATTCCCAGAGATGAGTGATTATATTATCATCTCAGCTTTCATTTAGAAATGTGAGAATGTTTTCAGACTTCATAGTGCTGGGCAGAAGTTTAAAACATAGTTTGACTGCACCAAATGCAAAAGACAAATTGAAACACCTCAATATTTCCTTATTTTCTTTATTCTTATGTGTTTTTTTTAAACAACAGCATGATGCTTTGGGGTCACAGCAGTGATTTATTTTTTAGTGTTTGATGTTAGCCTCACTGCACAGCCAGTCAGCAAATGTTAAACTATTATGAATACTAAACACTAATTCCCCCAACCCCCAGTCTATTGAAAAATAGCATGTAACAAGTGTTTTCTGCTAGCTACTCATCTGTGATCTTAACACAAAATTCCAAATTTATATGCCTATAAGTGTGGCACATATGTTTTAGCAAAACTGTTGATAAGTTATGAACGAGCTATTGAGCCATATAACTCTTGTATACATATTATCAAGTATTGCCACCTTTATTGCTAGTTCTTGGGTAGCCTCAGTGACACAATAAGGGGAGATGCAATGAAAAGAGGACTCATTAGAGCTGTATCTAAAAACAAGGTAAGCCAGAACATATTTTCAACGTATTTGATTTTATTTTTTTGTGTTTGGTGTTTGTGGTAGATGTTGAGAACCAAGGTTGAAGATACGAGGTAAGGGGTTGTTAACGTGAATTATTACTGGGAGTAACCCTTTGAAATACAACTCTCTGGAATATAACTCTTTGGAGTAACTAGCAGTATTGCTTCTTGATCTTCAATTGCCTGAGTCTTTGTCTCTTTGATTGACAGCCCTGTGTTTTAGAGGTAGCTCTTGTGAAAGGGCTTTCCTCTAGCATCCCAGCCTAAAGGTTTCCACATGCAGTGGCAGAATTGAAAGGGAGAATGAACTAGACATGGGTATTTGGGTTAGTTATTTAAATGGTCTGGAAGTGTGAATGCAAGCTTAGAAACAAGTACAGATCACTTATGGTGTCAATGTTCTCATTTGCTATTGGTGTCATGAGCTCCTTTGCAAAAGGGATCCACACAGGCAGTAACAGAGATGGTGGCTGGAGCAGAAGATGGTGGTGATGTAGGAAAAATTGATTTTAAAGCTTCTGAGTCATCCTGCAAGGCCAAAGGATAAAGCTTTGCTTAATAAAAATTAGCTTAAGAGGTCTGTACTGAAATATCGTAAAGTTTGAATGCTATACCTGTATTTGCTTTACCATCTGTCCTTTGGTTAATGGAGCTATCCCTTTAAAATCTAATCTGGCAAGGAGAAGATCTGACCTGAGGAAGAGGGCTGTTTTGCCTGTGAATCAAGACAAGAGAAAAGCCTATCTGAGAAATTTCAGAAGGCTGGAAAAACTGCATTGCCAGGAAAGAAAGCTTTTTTTTTTCCCTTTTGCAGGCCGAGGGACTAAATGTCTCAAGTCTTTGCTAATTAACCTCTTATATATGAGCAGTCTGCATCCTGTTTAGCTCAGGAAGGATTGAAAGTAGATCCATCTAATGCAGGCTTAGTAGCCACACCATTAAATTAGAGTTTGAGTCTCTGCTCTTACCCCCATGACATTATGGTGCATCTCTCCCTAGGCCTGTTCACAATGCCTGGTGCACAGGACCATGACTTTCCTGGGTCATCAGCCAGGGACTCTTGTGTTGATTGTGGGCTGCAATCATCAGTCCTGGAAACCGGCTTTTAAAAGTTGGCAAAACTCACTATCACCAGGTGATAGTGGATAATTGAGACTGACCTTTTTGGATAAAACAAGACATTTCTCATAGTCTCATGACTTTTGACTTCTGAAAATTTTTTTCTGGAAGTCCCATGAAGATACATAGTTATATAAATACTTTATATTCCATAGTTTTCCATATCTTTCTTTTTTTCAAAAGTAGTGGTGAGGGAAGTGAACAATGTTACTTGTTTACTTATGTCATATATCAAACAATGATGGTTCATGTAATCCTTGAAATTTCATGGCTAAACTATGGTAAAAGTGCAACATGAGGTAACTGTGACATAAAATAGGACCTCTGTTCTGTTAATTGAATTTGTCTTAGTACATGTGCTATCACAGGCTCGATACTTTTTGATAAAAGATCACAAATACTGTGTGATTAATTTTCCATTTCTTTTGTGATTCAGAGATGCAATCTTGAAGCAGGCTGTTAAGACTATCTGTGCTATCCTCTGGAATAAAATGCTTATAGCCAGAGTGTTGTCTTCTATACTTAAATTAGAAAAAATACTGCATTTTAAATTCAACAGAAATAAAGGTTCTTGAATGAGTGGAGTAGGTACAAGAAGCCAGAGATGTAATCAACTGTACTCTATGGATTCATAAGAAAATAAAGAAGAAAAAACCCATGATTCATAAAAAAAGGTATAAAGGTTGCTGGATGATTTAAGGCCAGATTAACAAATCACTGCAATGCAATTTATGGCTTTAGATAATGGGAGGTCAAACATGTATTACCAGCTGACTTAAATTTGATTTGACTGAAAGATAAAACTCCGCTACATGAACCACATTAACTGAAAGCCTCCGCTTTACATTTCTCACTGATGGCACCCTGGGGAGGCAACTTTCTTGGCATTTCACATCCAATTTAAGCACATCATTGATGAAAAGATGGCTAAATTGGTGCGTCATTTTGTAATAAAATATCTCACAAATTGTTTATCTGATCAATGGAGAATGCAGTCTCAAGCTGTTCAGGGCTAATGTGCTCATTGCACTAAAGTAGTAAGTTATTGACTGTCAGAGGGACCTGGGAATTTCTAAACTCAGTTCAGATTTCCTGAATGAGAGCAACATATTGCATCAGAACAGTAGGTTGTAAGAGTTTAACTCTGCTAGCTGAATTCTCATTGAAATCAAATAGGTGTGAGTAGAGGGCACTAAGCACTTAGCGGGAAATGTTCAGCTTCTCATGTGATCAGGCTGTAGACGACAGAAAGGGGTCTTATTCTTACCTGATTTATGCAGATTTTATACCACTATAATTCCACTGACTTTATTTGAGAAAATCCTGCAGCATGAGGGAAAGTCATGCCATATATGTGTTATATATCAAATGTAATTTTCAGAGCTGTAGTGAGACATTTTGGTGCCTCGGGGAGGATGCGACCACTCCTTCCGAGATGGACAACATCTGGGTCCTCCTCAGAATCAGAGCCACGTGGAGAATTCCTGGTGAAACACCTTCTCTTCAGACACGGGCTGAGCCAGCCCTGAGGAAAGCTGGGTGGAGGTGGTGTAGAGAGAACAGGGAGCTTTCCTGTGAAGAAGCAAAGTAGGGAGGTAGAACAGATACTCATTTTCCCCTCCAGGCCTGTCAGCTATTTTTGCTGGAGCTGACATCCACTTTGCATCATAAGGGTGGGGAATCAGCACATGACAGTCCTCAAGTTCAGCTCGCCTTGGTCCTGGCCTTACAGGAACACAGAGTCATATTACTTGTGCACCCTTCTTCCTAGCCATCCATTTGGTATGCTTTGTTACTTCTATTCTTGCTATCATTTTCTCACAAAATGAAGTGCATAAGAATGATTAAGAATGGTTTTCACAAGAAGCAAAACCTCATGATGTCTGTCTTTAGTGAGTAAGACTTCTGTTTCTGCAAGACTGGCCTCACCCACTACAGATGTGTGGGGAGAATGAATTGTGTGATAAGATTTTAATTTCTTTTAATTTATTTTACTATAAATGTTAAACCCGCCACAGAAAAGACAGAAGGAAATGCAAAACAAAGTGATTGGTGGATATTTTTAGTGGGAGGAAAGTGCTTTTTTTCCCCAAGGTTGATAGAGGAAAAGGCTTCTTTCTTTGCAGCCCATGGGTTTAGGACCCTGCAAAGCTGAGCTCATATAGTCCTGCATAGGAACTGATAAAACAGTGGAAAAGAGGTGTAAAGTGCATGTACTAAGAAAGCACCTTCACTGGTGAGATGTAGGATATTCCAAGGTGAGTGCTCCCGGGTCTCTTGTTGAAGCTGCTCCACTGTGCACAATAGATTTCAACATTGTTATGCCTACAGGGGAGCACAGCACTGCAGGCTGCTGACTTAAGTGTTTATCCGAGAGCTAGGAACAATATGTTCCCATGCCCTTCCCCAACAATAACTACTGTTATTAAGTAATAAAATTATCATACTTACTTTATTCAGCCAAAAATACTAGATGCTGTCCAATGTTGTAATTTAATTTTGTTTGACTGAAACTGGTATTTTTGTTAACAGGATATAAATCATACTTCCAGGAGGAAACAGGGCTCTCTTATGCTTAAAGCAGGTATTAGTGACGTAGAAAACTCAGTTTGGTCCCCACCCGTGATCCGCTGTGCTACAGAGGCCAGATGGCCAAAATGGACTCCTTTTTCTTGTCTCACTTTTGGAAACTAAATAGTATTAGACCTGCCTAGTACTTGAATAAGAGACTTACGAAATCACAGATAGCAGAGGAACAAACTGAAGAATACTGCTTTGTCTCTTAATGAATCTTAGATCAAAGAAACTGAACAAGTAGATAGACTTATTCTTGACACCCCATTATGGCTTGTGGAAAGCTGAGAAGGAGAGAGGTGTTGCCCAAGTACTGACACTGATCCCAAGGACGTCTTCTAAATCATATTTTTCTAGTAGAATTTGTCACTAATTTTATCCTCCCTCCCCTCACCCCTCCCCCTTTGAGGGTGTTTATCTTCAGGAAAACAGGAGATTTCAGAAGTCCTAAGGGCTTCTAACTGTGCATGAATACCAATAGTTTCTTTGAGATCACAGTTGTCAGGGCTAGTATGTAAACAAGAAATGGTAGAAAATGTCCGTGAGGAACTAGCTGTTTAGAAACATCTGACTTAAAAAAAAAAGAAGTGTGTTAAATGAATGTCTTTTTTGTCAAAATGAGAAACAATGATAGTTTGGAATTATCTTTTTCTTGATCTCAAAGACTTCTAGCATGATGACTCTATTTTAATGTTGGCATTTACTGTCAGCAGAGGAAGGATATTGATAAAAAATTGCACTGAGCAAAATAAAACAAGCAAAATGAAGTAAGATACTCCTGACAAACAAGCTCTTTGTTAGTTCTGTGGTGTTTTCATCATCCTTAAAGTAATGACCCCCTGTTGTTTCAAAAAATGTTCAGATATGTAGATGATGGCAAAAGCAGCAGAAACCTGAGTTTATCATTTTTTACTCAAAAATACTTTTTGTAATACTTGTGTCCTCGTGTGTTCCTGACACTTGCTCATTTTGGTTTTGTGCAAATGAGAATGTTATACAAAATTATTACAGCCTTTTATTAATCTTGTGATGCAAATTGTTCATATGAAGTCACTTCTAAGAACTCTTGAGCATTCATTACCACAATTACAGACTTTATTTAAAATATTAGTTTTACATGCACAGCCAAGAATACAATTTTCTACCTAAGTGCTAGTAAATGATTAATTAATATTACTGTTACATTAAAATCAGTGTGTTGATCATGTCCTCATAATCAGGAGAAGGAAAGTGTCCTTAAGAAATAAAATAATCCTTATGTTTTACTAGATTATAGAAATCACATTCTTAATAATAGCTAGATCCAGTACTTTTCTCCTTCAGCAGCTGGGTAGTTTTGTGAGCCTGCCAGGTGACATCTTCAGAGTATTTGCTCGCCCAGAATAGTTAAAGCAAAGCCTAAAGCACACACATGGGTAGCTCAGGAGTCTGATGATTATGTCATTGTCATTATTACAAGATGTGGTAGTGCCTAAATGCCCAACCGAAATTCTAGTTCTTTCAGTGAAATTAAAGTTGGGATGTTAAATTTTTTGGTTATTAGAGTAAACCTAATCCTTCTCTGACTCCTTTCTTGTCCTAGTTAGGGTGCTTTTTTTGTCCACTAACAAAGTCATTACCAGGCAGGTGTGGAGTTACTAGGAGGGACAATGGCGACTCTTGAGCTACCACTCTGGCCTTCCCAAACATTATATCTGTTTTTTCTAGTTATGAGGCATAGTAAGTGATAACAAAAATGTTCAATCTCATCACCAAAGGAGGACCATGAAAATGATCACAGGGCTGGAGAACCTGCCCTATGAGGAAAAACTGAAGGAGTGAGGTCTTTTCACCCTGGAGAAGAAAATGCTCACAGGGGACCTGATCATGATATTCCAATACTTAAAGTGTGGCTACAAAGAGGATGCAGGCTTTCTCTTCACAAGGAGCCACATGGAGAGGGCAAGGGGCAACAGGTACAAGTGGCAGCAGGAGAGATTTCATCTTGATATAAGGAAAAAAATTTCAGCATCAGAATAATCAATCACTGGAACAACTTCTCTAGGGGTGTGGTAGAGTACCCATCACTGGAGGTTTTCAGGACATGACTGGCAGGGTGCTAGAAAATCTACTCTAGGTTCCCTTTTCCACAAAAGGTTGGACTAGATGATCTTTTGAGGTGCCTTCCAACCTGGGCTGTTCTATAATTCTGTCTCACACAGTCATATTTTTTGCTATCTCTGCTTTTATAGAGTTCTGGAAAGACAATCTGGTACTCTGTATGCCTTCACAGTTTGACGCCTTCCTAAACCCACTCAATAAATGTGCCTTTTCAGTAAGCTTCCGTAGAGCTATCAACACACATCCCTTTTTGGTGTCTCTTTGGCCCAGCTCGTGCTATTCTCTGTTCTGCTTTAAATAAACCCTTCCACCCACACTTACTAGAAAGAAAACTCTGGTTTTGCATACAACTTTTCTTCAGAATTTATTTCTAAAAATACGAGAGAGAATTTGTGTATGGTAGATACCAGTTTTGTCAACAACTTTTGGATCTGATCTTTAGTTACAAGCTACCATGACTACATTATTTGGTTATTTTTTTCTGACAAGTGTCTTTTCTGAGATGTGGACATACTAAATTTGTGAAATGCTTCAGGTCTTAATGCGTGTAGATTAGATAGAATATGAATTTGTAAAAGAGAAAAACAGTTCTTTCAAAAATACGTTGGCATATATGCTATTCTCATGAAAGTTAGTGGAAACGTTGGCACTTGTACTGAAATTAATACTCAGCCTTGTAACACCAACCTACTGGCACTGAACATCATTTCTATTGGTCTATCTATGGACAGTTGAGTCATAGTGAGAATTTGTAAATAATAATAATAAAAAAGAATTAGTCAATAAGACATGACTGAACAGACTTTATAATGAGATAACTGTAGACCTTCAGGATATGGTGAACTACTAGAGGTGCAGTGTTATCTCATTACAACACACATTTTACTAAAGAATAGCATGCTCTGAGGCATGTATTTATACTGCAATATATTCCTGCCTCAGGCCTGTTTTGAGGTATAAGGCGAAAGGACAAATCGCTTTAAAACTTGAAAAGTAGATGCCTTTTACTGTAGGTGCATATGTAACATGCAGTTATATTCAATGGTTTACTGAGTGTGTTAACTGTGAGCAATAAGGCTGAAAAATGTGTATTCTAATGAATAGCTTCTTCCTAATGCTTCCAACTAATGCTGTTCAAAATATTCCAGAAAGCAGACAAACTCCAAGGAAGGAAATTCCAGTTGTGTTTGGGGACTCAAATGTATGTTATTCTAAAGTTGCAGCTATAGTAGTAGCATTATGGGATATTCAATCAGTCAGAGCAGCAGCTTAAATGTTACTACCTTACTCCTCGTGAAAAGAGAGTTTAGCAAATGCAACAACTGCTCTATCTATTTAATCTCCATGAGCGACAAACCTGTGGCAAAGAGAGCACCTCTTCTAGGGATGAACAGCTGAACATAGTGGTCTGATTGTTCTTTGCTGTTAGTGTAGTGTAAATCTAGGGTGGCCCAGTGAATTATTGGAGTGACATCAGTAAAAGCAAGTGCTGTGACAAGAGCAACAGATCTGCGACATGAAATTCTCTCTCCGTTAAAACCAAGGAGAATTAGAAACTGATCTTGGAGCTGGAGGGATTTCACCCACTGATATGTTGCTAGAAATTTTAATGGTTTGCAATAAGGTATAGAAGTAACTTTCAAAGTCAGTGATCAGGGATTCATGGCAAAAGAGATCTTGTGTACTTCATCAAGCAGAAAAAAGAATGGAATAATTTCCAAACTTCAAAATGGTGTAAAGTAGAAGAATAAAAGTGAGTGACTAATAGTGTTTCAAGGAAGTAAAATCTGGTAGAAGAGGAATGTAAAACTAAAGATAATTTGTTATTATTTCTGTGTTTGTATCACATTGTCATGGAGAGGCCTAAAAGATGTTGCAAGAAGTTATTTAATGTCCTAAGGAACTTCAGGTCAGCACTAAGAAGAATGTCTGGCTGGGGGCCTGACAAATTAATTGACAAGGGCAGATGCATGGGAGAAATCATAGTACTAATTTTACAATTGCTGACTGGGCTTCCCATAAGTCAGCTCTGTGTAGTTCATGGCTGGCCTGCCCACAGAGCACTTACAGCACTATGTTAAAAAAATTCAAGGATTGTCTACCAGAAATAATCTATATTGAATAAGTAATAATTTATATATAATATATAATATCAATTTCTGCTCTGCATTTCTAGTAGCTGCTTTGCCCTAACCTTTGGGAATGGTATTTTATCTCCATTTTCAGCAAAGATGGCAATAGTTCAGTTCTGGAGCCATATCCAGATTGCCCTTAATCTCTGTGTCAGCATCATTGTGATCTGACTTTACTTTTTATGTGGCTGAAAATACTTGCTATTTGTTCTCATCATTGCTGCAGAATCTTGCTCATTTGGCAATAATTTTAATTATATGGAAACTCCTTTTGACCTCTGGGTCAGAGGTCAAATTTTTCATTGACTAATTCTCTTTTCCCCTTTCCTTACATGCTTTCCATACTGGACAAACAACAAACACCAAAGAACAATGAAATCATCAAGGCTGAGGCTCACCTCTCAGAAGGATCCTGGGAGGGACATGAATGTCTGAGAACAGCATGACAAGACATAAAAATCACAGGTAAGTTTCTGTTGACATTCTTGCATGATTAGAAATAAGCTATTGTGAAGAAAAGAGAAAACCAACAGAAGGTGACTGGAAAAATTATTTATCTGAACTGGGGGAAAAGGGGATATGTCTCACTTCCACTTTCAGTCTTTTTCAAAACAAAATTCCAATCAAGGTATTCAGTTCAAATTCTAAATTTTAAGCTTATTGTAGAAAAAGAAATAAATTGTCAAATTCAAAACTTTCTAAATAACACAAAATAATTATTCTCCCTGTCTTTTGGCTTGCTACATTGTCTGTATTTTGACCTTTTTCCTCACTTTCAAAGTCTCCTGTCACTGGTTCCAGATATTAAGCAGCTACTTTCTTCCAGCTGGAAGGGGAGAGTGGAAGAAAAAGTGGATGGAAAAGTGATGACAACTTTTCTTTGATTCCCAGGTTTTCTCTCCCAGAATATTTTCTGTTACTGCACTAAATAACAGGAATCTAACTTTTAAGACAGATGTCTGGAGAGAAAAAAAAATAAATGAGAAAATTGAAATAATTGTTTTTGTCAATCCTTGGGAAAAATGTGATAATTGAAAAAAAATAATCAGACAGAACAGTGTTCATATTTGATGGTCTTATTTTTGTGGAAGAGTCTCTTATATTGACTTAATGATACCCACTGGAATTGAAACAACAGTGTCTACACAAGGGACTTACCCTGTTTAATTGCATCAATTGAAAGTGATTCATTTTTTTTTGGTAGAGACAAACATAGGGAGATGGAAAAAATAAATGGCAATTTTTTTATGGTGAAATAAAGGAGAGGAACCAAAGCAAAAAACTTATGGCCCTGAAATGCCATATTATTATATCTAGGAAACCATGACCAAAAGATGCTAATTTGTCTCAACTCACTCACTGTGAGGGTTCCCTTTGATCCTCCTGCCTTTCTTAGAGTGTGATGTTCTTACATTTTAATGCAGCATCATTTGACATTGAGATACAGGGAAAATTGTCCAGTAAACAGCTTTCTTGTACTGATTTGAAGCTTGTGGGAAAGATTATAGCATGAGCTGGAGCCCGCCACAAGAGAAATGGATTATTACTCTGGGAACACTTACATCAAGGAGGGCCCTTTTACAGCTGAAAGAGGCAACCTTTTACAAAGAGCTGTGTTCTGTGAACTCCTTGTCAGCTTGCTGAAAGTGCTAACTCACTTACAGCATACAGGTCATTCCTCCCTAGAAACATGGGAGAAAAGCGTTAGCATGCTATTTGTGATGACTTCCCCTTGAAGGTAAAGATATTTTCTACAAAATGACACCCCACCAAAGATAAAAAGTAAAAATCAGATTTAATAAGACAGATGGTTTGGGGAGACAGGAGAAACGGGGTGGCTTAAAAGACATCACTGCTACATTCACAGTAGCTTAAGCTTTCAGTAAACCATCCTGTGTGTTTTTCCAAACAAAAGCCAGTTCTGCTGAAACTCAGAGCTGGCTAACAAGGTCTCCCTGAATTTCCCCACCCCTAAAATCCTACTTTTCTTCCTATCAGTTTCAGCGCCATGATAAAATTAAAAGCCTCACAGGGGAAAACTTTTAGTTTTGTTTTTGAAAGATTTTTTTTCTTTTTAAGTCAAAGAGAACTATAGAATAAATTATTACAAGGACATTAAAAGGATTTAATTTCCTTGAGCATACATATGCATTCTGCTGCAGCATGTCCTCTCCCTCCCAGTGTAGCCATTGATCCAGAGCTTTTATAATGAACTCTAATAACAACTCTATTACTGCAAGGCTCCTGATTGGCTCAGGCACCCACAAAATTAGCTACAAAGAAGCCAGCTTGTCAATATTAATTCCACCACAGAGATTACTTGTTATGGTAGAACAAAGGTGTTTTGGCTCGAGCTGAACAACTTAACTCCTTGTCTCATAAAATTTAAGCTGCTATTGATCGCCTTCTTCTATTGTGCTGGAGGATTAAAAAAAACCAGGCGCGCGCGCGCAGACACATGCAGACAGACACCAGCGTGCTGAATCACTCTGATGCATTCTCCTAAACCACCAGCCGCCCCTTTCCTTGCCTTCCCTTCGCCTTCCTTCCCCTCCCTGTCTGCTAAGAATCATTCAGTAACATGAAGCAAATTAAATCAATGAATTCATCCTAGCAGATGGGTGCTTTAACAGTCAGTTAGCCTTTAGATAATTGAGGCGTTGACTCCGGAATCATAAAATGGATGGCTCGTTTGTACATTTTACTGAAATAGATCACCGAGGTTAAATAAATGAAATCCCATTTGTCAGGCGGTAATAAATGGCCTCCCCTTCTGCAAACAGCTCTGTTTGGCCTAATAAATACAGGGATGTTACAGTGCTCCTCCCTTGATAGGGTTATGGCTTAATGAAATGGTCTTTCCTCTGCTTGTTTTTGCCTCCTCCTGCACCGTGTGATAAGTAGCGAACCAACGAAGCTTGTAATTACAATCTTACAGAAACCGGGCCGATCTGTATATAAATCTCACCATCCAATTACAAGATGTAATAATTTTGCACTCAAGCTGGTAATGAGGTCTAATACTCATGCATGTGATAATCCCCCCTGGATGCTGACTCTATCAGATGTTAGCTTTGTAATTATACTGGCAGAAAATCATTATTTCATGTTCAGCAGAAAAATGAGGTTGGTGGGAAGTTAATTTTCTCTATGCTCTGTGAAGCATAGACAAAATTTTAATGATTTAATCATTATGGTTATCCCTTTTGCAATTGACCTGCGTTACTTCTGTAGAAACATTGGCACATTTAAAAGTCCCTGTTACCCGATAAAGCTTGCCAGGTATGCAGCTTTTAATGTAAGAATAACCGTATACAATTAAACTATTAACCTGCCTGATAGGGGAAAAATCCATAGTTTTTACGTTTTCATTATTTACACATAGGATCCAAAGGAATGTTTATGTTCAGTCCACACTGTGATAAAAAAGGACTCTCAAATAAAGAAAAAAGAAAAATGCTGTAATTAGGATGTAAGCTCTCAGAACAAACCAGCAGGTTCACAATATTCACAATGGCATTTTAGCAGCTCAGTAATCTTTTGTTCCTTTCCAGCATAGGAGACATTCATGAGATGTTATACCTCTACACAAAGAGCTTATTACGCATAATCAGCATTTTCACAAGAAATAGTTTAAAGGAATCGCTTGTGATACATATTTTTAATTGTTCTTTTCTGTTCTCAAAATTTTTTTGTTATTTCTGTTTTTCTGGCCTGCCGAAGGGAAGGACACAGAATAAGAGAGAAGTCACAACGTTGAGGTGGGAGAGTGAGAAAATAAACAGCATCACAAACCAAAACTACAGGGAAGTAAGTAGGCAGGACAAAAAACAAAGCATATTGCAAATTTATAGCAACTAAGATATTTAAGAATAAATTATGTCAAAAAATTAATGTTAATGAAAATGTCATTAAATTCTTATGTGCTAGGATTTCAATTGAAGACTGGAAGACATATATCCAAATAGTACTTAAATGCTCCCCAAATCACTTAGGTTTGTAAGCTTAATTCTGCTATTTATAATTTTTGATTCTGTGCTTGTACTGTTCATTTTCTGGTTCACGTCACATATATGTATGTGCATGTATACATATTTATATATATATATGGGTATATATGTATGTATATAAATATTTATGTGTATATATGCTCTGTTTCTCTAAGACAGACATTTTAAAAAAGGTTAACTGAATTTTGTCTTTTGGAAATATCTTTATACTTCCTTTTGAAAAAGCAGCAGGATTAGGACTTACGCTGTACTTCAGTTGATGACATTTGTATAGGCATGATCTAGTACATCTGAAGGCTTATCAAAGTAGAACCCAACTAGTATATGAAGTATGTAAAAGATAAACTCATTTGTGATTCCTGGTAGGCTTACAAGGTAGACACAGAGCTTTTGTCTCAAGACAAAAGCAGTTACGGATAATGCCCAGAGAGTGACCTGCAGGTAGACACATCTTCTGAGCCCTCGGGATGTGTTTGTTTCCACCTAACTTCAGATTTGGCCTTCTGTACCTGGACAAGTCATCTAGAACCCCTTTACATCCAGTGGGCATGCTAGGGCTGCCCTCCTCTTACCCAGCTGAGGCATTACCTTTGGATAAGGTGATCTGTAACCCAGAAGTGCCTTCTTATCCATTAACTCTAAAAAATATCAAATAAGTATTTCAGATGTTGATGACTACTCTGTAGGCCTCAAAGATTAGTTGAAATAAATTCTACCCTTACCTCCTTTGTGGATCCAACCCAAACTGGCTCTGGAGAAGGCCTGGGTCTATCATGTATTATGTATTAAACTCCTAATCTAGTGATATAAAAAAGGCACTTGACAGACACGAATCCTGATCTAATTATGGTTCTCAGCCTTAAAAAAGGATTATTATTTAATGAGTCATGTAACTCAAAGCACATATATATTTAGACAATTTATCAAACCTCTTAAGAAGAAAATCCTGACATTAATTATGGCGGTTCCATTGGTACTCCATAGGTTTTTTCCTGTAAAAGAAGCAGGATGGTGATGAGGAATGCAGATGACCTAAAATTAATTAGATTATTAAGAAGCAGTGAAGACTAAGGGACATGAAGAGGGGCATAATACCCTAGTCAAATGGACAGTCCTTTGCTGACAAACCTATTGTGTGTAACATATGTTGGATGGAGTAATTTGAAATACTTAATGCCTTATTGGATAAAAAATAAATTGTTCTGAGTTGGTAGAAAGATGAGGGTATTTTTATAGACAGCTGATTCTAAAGCAATAAAAAAATGCAAATTAAATATAAGACTAAGAATAATATGGGAAATAAAGTATGAAATGCCATTTAAGTCAAAGGCACTTCCTTTTCTAGAATATTGCATTCCTTCCATGCCATGTCAGTTGGGATTGCAATACAAATTTTATCTTGAGTTTACCATGTTTTGGAGGGGTTGGGTGGAGGGTGGAGTGAGGGTGGGTTTAGGTGTTTTTTTGATGTCATGGTTTTGGGTGATGTTTCTAGATTTCAAAAAAACCCCACAAACCCAACAAAAACACCCAACCTCACAATTTGTTCCAGAAACAATAGCTCTCGTGAAATGTGGCTTCCTAAAGATTAGTGTCCAGCACTTTTTTCTTTCCTGAATTTCAGAGATCCTCCTTATCTGCATATGCCCTCATCTGCTCGATCCACTTATCCATTTGGTGGGCAAGTAACAGAATACACAACGACTGGTCTGCAGCAATGTGTTTGCTGAATGGATGGCAAGTGTGCATCTGCTGTCAAGGCAAGCTATTTACAATCTTGCAAAATGGGTATGGACAGTGCTATTTAGCTGCATTTTCCTGGGAAAGTGCATGGAGTGTAAAATGGAGTGTGCAAGATTGATACAGGTGGCTTTTCTGTCTGAAATATATTTTTACCCATGCATATGCACTTTTGCAAAACACTGTGAGTTGTAGACATGAACCTGTTGTCCTGAACTCGTGTCATGAATAGATCTTAAGTTTTCATTTAGCCAACTAGACACTTTTTCACTGAGGTAGAACTGGGATTAAAAGTCAAGTGAGTTTTACTGCTGATTAGAGAATAGCTGGACAAGACTATATTTTTGTACCTTGAATTATGTTAGAGACAGCAGTCAGAGAGAGGCTGGGAGCTCCTTGGATGAGCCATTGGATTTAATTCCAATAGAATGCTTTAGATGTTGCATAAGTATGGTGATACTCTAGAGGGTGGATGTTAATTATACTTTCCTCATTTTCTACATGAAGTATTGAAGATATGAACTTGTCTTGCAGGACTATGACTAAGTAAATTTTTGCTATTCAGCAAGTTGTAAGAAAAAAAATAGTAACACAACTTCTCACCCAATGTCAGCAAAATGTTTCTATCCCATCTTAGTATCTCTGAAAATAACAGAGGAGGTATGCAGATAGTGGTTGTGTCTAAAAAGCAGCACATTTGTGTTCTGTGGTCCAACCATTGGGTCTCTTGGAGCTTTCTGATGCTTCTTCTAGTGCATCATGGCATAGAGGGACATGTCTGGAGGACTCCCAGTTCCTCAGGCTGCACGTGCCAGTTGGTGCGTGAGCTGCATATAAATTTGGGGTCTAGTTTGTTAACCTAGAGATGCTTCATTGAGAGAGAGCAAACCTTGACAAACAATGGGCCACGACTGAGTTGTAGGATGTAATAAAATATCAGGTAAGGGATGTTGTCGCCTTCTCAGTTGCTCTTAGCACAGCCTCTGCCTGCATTCCCTAACACAGACTCACTTTTCCTCTACTTGACAGCTCTGGCATTTTCTGAGAGTGCCATAATTCCCCAAATGTCAGCTATTTAGGATCTTTGAGCCAAAGAGCATCCAGTCATGTTCACCTCCTATTTCAATATGGAATTTACCTTTAAAGCAGTGGAGAGCAAGTCAATAGGACTACATGCCTACCTTGTAGAGTGAGCAGAGTATATGGCTTCTCTGTAGACCTTGCTTTGCACATCCATCTTGTCTTTGTTTTATGACTCTCCCATTCTGGGACCTCACTGCAGCCAAGCCACGAAGGTGGAAACTTGGCATACGAAATTCTGGAAACTCTCTGTGTAGCAGCTGTTGATTTTTGTAAGGGTTTACAAGAGATTAGCATAATTCTATTTGAGCATAGTTAGGTTTATATATTCCACTGAACAAATCCAAACCTTAAAAGAATTTCCAGGTTCAGCCATGATTTCATTGGGCAACTTTTGACAGCTGAACCCATTGAAACTGAAAATAAAATTCCTAGTGTGCTTTGTACAGAAAATAGGAAGTCCTTTTGTTATGTGTGATGCTACCAAAGACTCATATGAAGGGGTTAATTTATAAAAAGGCACCGGCTCTTAGTAGTTGCTAGGTAACATTGACCTTTTCCCAAAGGCTATACTCTGCCAAGGAGGGTGTTTCGGCAGTAGTAATGATTCTGTCTGGGCTTTACTCAGTGAGTTGGTGTTAACCTATCCTGCAGGGAAGTTGAGAGGGTATAGTTTTGGAACAAACTGTCATCTTCCACCCATCCTGCTCTTCCACCCATCCTGAGAAATTCATATTTCTCTCTCTTCTCTAAAATGTAAAAAAAAAAAAGGGGGAAAACACAGTTTCTCTAATTTGCCTGTGAAACCACATCACTATAGTTGCAAGAACTATCTGTTCTCCCCTGCAGACTGGGCACTAGAAATGTGAATGACTGTTTTGTGCCTGTGACTATAAGAAGTCCTAAATTACAGTTGTGAAGCCTTCTCTTCAGAGTAGTAAAAAAAAAAAAAAAAAGAAATGCCCAGTTTCAAGGTGATTATTAAGGCCTCATTTCTATAGAATAACTAAGAACTTCAAAAAAGCAATGAAATTTTTAATAAGGTTTATTTTTGTCTCTAAATATATGTCATCATTTTCTCTTCTGTATTAGGATCACTACTTAGAGTAATTTCTTTACTACTCTGTGTTTTGTTGTATTTTTTAAGATAAAAGGAAAACAAATGCATGAAAATACATATATTTTCCGCATGCACACTCAAATGATTTGTAACTTGATGAGACGAACCTAATGACAAGCAGCATATTTAGCTCTGTGACTAAAAAAATTACAATTAGTATTTTTTTGAAAATAAACATTTTTATATAGAAAAAGGTGTATAGACCTCATCCTTATCGGCCAGGGTAACTTACATGACAACTTGTTAAATCGATTTTATGCTTCTTTTAGATCTGCTATTCAATTTTTTAAAGTGCAGATACCATGGCAACCCCCTCTCTCTCATATGGAACGTATGCTGCTTTAGAGATAAAGAGCAAGTACATGCAAAGATGGAACAGGATGACATGTAAACTTTTTTTTTTTAATATTCGCACTTCTTTGGGTGAAAAAATATGCTACACAAACATCTTTTCTCTCAGCTGCAATATATTTTATTGAGCAATCACATTTTGTACAATGCAATTAATTAATTTTTATCTCATTTCATAAATAATATAGAAGGAAATTGCACACTATGTTTTTATGATGTATAGGTGTATGCATGTGTATATATGCATATATATAGAGCCAAAGAATTATTCATATCTCTACATTTGTTTTAGTGTATAATAACTCCTTCAAGACTGACACTAATATATATTTTTACTGATTTTCTTACCACTCCTAATAGTAAGAATGTAGTACAGTTTTTTGTATTTGTTTTGATTTTATGAAGGAGCTGCATAACTACTAGGACTAATTTTTTTTTAAAAAAACAAAACACAGCTGAAGTATCAGTTCTGAGAAAATGCAGGAGGACCTATATATATACTTGGCTATCTGGGCAATTATTTAAATTGTCTGGATCAGAATTTTCAAAAGCAAGATAGTATATTGGATTTCTCAATTAGCTTTCTAAAGAATTGACTTCAGAGGAATCTGCTGGGGCACAGCATTTTTGAAAATCTGCTCTCTTATTCGAGTTGCTTTAGAAAAAGTTGGATTTGAGTTCATATATATAATTGATCAAGGAAACTGCCATTTCTTATCATCAAAACCAAGTTTCTTTCTGTATTTCATACCTTACTTAGAGATAGGATAAACTTGAAATTTCAGCACCTTGTTGCTCTTTTTATTTTTGTATTGAAGCCTGATTTTGTCATTAAAGAAAGACCTGAAATATTAGTAAGGTGCCTACCAATACAAGCTGCACACTCATTTCAGGTTCCTGAATGGGTTTGTTTAAGAAAGAAATTAAAACACTTTTTTCAGGATTTAAGAGCACACTACTTAATCTGAAACCTTTGCTGTTCTGAACTTCAGTTTTGTCATTCCCACACATGAAAGCCAACAAATTACTCTCCTATGTGATCTCGTTATTGATTATACAGATAACTTTCACATGCTTGGAGCACTGGAGGAAGGTAGAGTGTAGGATCCATCAAGCTTTTTCCACCTTAAACATTGTTAGTACTGGCATTTGAGTACCTTTTAAAATGTCATTATTTAAATCAAGCAAACAGTCATGCATCATCTGTCTCATATTTAAAGATTTAGTTTTGCTACATTTCTGACACATGCACTACTGTTTGGCTGTTGTTGCCTACTTCCATCGTCCTGTTTTCTAGTCACTGTTTTGACTTGTTCTCATTAAGTTTTGCCAGTTTACATTTCTTTTTTCAAGCTTTAATAGGTTTTAAAGTTTAGTTTGTTTTTGATAAGCTTGCAAAAGTCCAAAACTGGTGTATCAAATATGCTTGTGGTTGCAAATCTCACAAGAAAAGACTCTCATAAGAGACTGACTACAAATAATAAATGGAAATATAGGCTTTTCTTTCTTTTTTTTTTCACACCTTTCCGCTGGCAGTGTCTGAATCAACTCCCATTAAAATATGGAATCTCATTGAGGGCATTAGGATGTGTACACCAGACATCCAAGCATTACAGGAATTCATAATGGAAACTCCAAAATAATGAAAATTGCTATTGAAAAGTTAATTCTGAATTATAAATAAATCTCTGCTCATGTTTAAGGAGTTTAGATACTGGAGCTCACATTCACAATGGTTTTCCTTTGTTGAAATCAATTTACCTGTACCAACCACTTATGATTTAACAAGAAAGTAATGTGATGGTGAGAAAAAGCATAGCATATGGGGATGTTCCTCTGAGTGCTATTCCCTGAGAGGCAGCTGCTGGAGAGTATTGAGGGGAGGCTAATACAACATTGCCTACTCTTTTTTTTTTTTTTTTTTTTTTCCCCAGAGACCAAATTTTTTAACCTCTGTCATGCAAATTATATTTAAGCAGCTCTTGGGACTGAATATGGATTGGTGTTTTGGTGAGCCTGGGTCTCTCTATGTGGCCACAGAACAGTTTGTCTCTGTGTTACAAGGTCTACTGTGATGCCTATTATTTGCATATAAATAAAGCAATGAGTTTGTTTTATGAGTCTTAATGGTAGATCTGAATTAATGTTTTCTTTATGTCAGTTCAGTTTTTATGAAATGATTACTTTCAAAGTGGGTAGCTGTGTTGAAAATCAAGATAACTGGAAAGCATATTACTCGACTCGGCCTCATAAATGCATATTGAAGGGTTAACTTCAGTCAAAATACATTCATTAAAATACACTCTAAACAAACACGTTATAAATGTAGATAGTGCATCTTGTAGCTTCCCAGCTCTGAGTTCATCACTGAGTAGAAATATTAAAAAGTATGTTTTACAAATGCTTTCAAATAATGATACCTTCAGGACAATAAATGAATTACAAAAATCTGAAGGTCTCAAAGGTCTGTTTGTTAGGTATCAGCAGTTATGAGGGAATTTTGTAACTCAGCTATTAGAAGTGCTAAATGGTATGGGAGATGTATTTTTTATTTATACATTGTAGCAAATATTCAGGAAATAACAGTAAAATTAAGGTATGAATGGAGACTGGTAGGTATATTTCTGTTCTACTTTGAACAATCCTCTTTGCTGGCTTTAATTTTCACTTGTGGAAAATAGTCTTGTTGCAATTGTTGCATATATTTTAAAAAAATGGATTAAAAAAATTTCCCCAAGTTAACAATATTTTATTAATTGAAGTTGTTTGTAAAGTAAATTTTTTATTTGTGCTTAAAAAATTATTTATGCATTAAAAAAATGCTTTCTCAATTTACATCTTTGTTTTCTCCTCATGCAGAAATCCCACATAACAAACTAAAGAATCTCTAAGCTCCATGTTTGAGGCAAACAATTCAAAGCATAGGTTTCAAGTTAAAAAACACTTCAGCAAATTGCCTGATAGTCTTGGCTTATTTTTATCTTGGCACTACTACTAAACCTCATATGATTGTACTTTATTTTGAGGTAAGTCCCAGAAGTACAAAGAACCCAACAAACAAAAACCTCACCACCACCACCAAAAATGCTGTTGAAAAAGTTTTGTGCACACATCATATTAAGTAGTGCAATTTTTGTCTTTATTTCACTGAGGCTTCGGGGAGGGGATGAAAAAAAAAAAAAAGAAACAGCACTTAGCATAAAAGACAGACTTTCTCTTAAAATAATTATCAAAGAAGGTAAATTTTATCAGAACTCTCCAAATGAAAGGTTCTTATAACTCCTTTTTGCCTGTCTGTTTTACATTTTGTAAAAGGTATTTCTCAGAAAAATACCAATTACAGGATATCCTTAATACATTCAATTCTAATGTTGTTTTAGTCTATTAAATGTAAAATGTTGCAACTCAAAATGGAACATGTCAATAACAATAATTTAATTATCGCACACACTGTATTTTTAATAGCAGTAAAAAAATAGAAATTTGAAATATTTCTTTCAAGACAAGCATTATTTTTAAATAAAAACTTGAATAAGCCTCTGATTTAGAAAATGAGCATGAAAAACCTTCCAAAAATTGTACAGGTTCCCATTAACTGTCATTTAAATGTTGTCAATCAAATCTGTTTGCATCTGGTACTGATGCCATGTGAAATTTATTTATTTAAACTTTCAGTCACACATGGAAAGTTTCGCAGATGGTGTCTCTTCTCATCTGTTTTTTTCAATATCCCCCCCAAATTCCAGTTCTTACTCTCTCGACCCCCCAATTTGATTCCTTCTTCTAAAAAAATAGATCTAATCAGTAGCATGTTAAACAAGAGGGGATCTTTTATGTATTCTGTGTTAGGACAAGGAAAGCATCGCTGTAGATCACTAGAATAAACAACTCAGGCTGATTCAATTACAATGCCTGGGCCAGGCTTTTATCTGCTAGTGACATCATTTCAATCAAAATGTAAAATAATACAATCCAATAGATGCAAGAGGGAGAGATAGGACACAGACTGCTGCACTTAGTCATTTAATAAAAAAAAGTGGAAGAAAGCTCTTTCTGACAGGCTGCTAGGACTTCCATTTCCAAAACTCTATTACCTTGTATAATAGTATTCAAAAGAATTGAATGCAGGAAATTGTCTATTACTTTTTATTAGTAGAAGCTGTTATGTAGGATACAGCCTACTGCACTGTTTTTTCTTTGTTCATTTAATTAACAAAAGCATGAAATCCTTCTACTGGCAAGCACTTGTTCCAGAGTTTCTGTTGTCTTCTGTTTTTACTGAAAAGGTGGGTTTTTTTCTTTTATTTTCTCTGAATGTCTTTTTTTTAATACTAAAAAAAGTAATTTTTTTTTCAAGTCGCCGTAATCTAAAGTCTATCAGTCACCTTAATGGGCTAGGAGAGGGTAGAATGCAGATACATTTCCACAGTCGCTGAATCTTTTTTATAAGAAAGTTTCACATTTGAGGAGTGAGGGAGAGTCAGATTGTAACCATGTATAGACTAGTGCCAGATTTCTGATTGTTTTGCTTGCCAACTGAAATTTGCTATCGTTGCTTAATTTATTATGATACAAAAAAGATAAATTGATACATATCTATTTGATAGATGCACAGTGAAAAGAAACATTTTATTTCTTCAGGCAATACCCTTGATTCCATAAGATTGTCTGTGACAGCTTAGGACAGGTCTTTGTAAATATCATCAATCTGACTACCCTACAGGATTCTCTTAAATTTTACCAGGAGTAAAACTAGTAGACCAGATTCTGATGAGGTGTAGTTTCATTGACTTCTACATTCATATATGTTATATACCAGAAAGTTGATATAAAGGGAAGAACACTAATGTACCTTCAAAGAGAATACATTTCATTGCTTTTCATGATTAATTATATATCTAATTCAGGTTCACTTCTATTAGGTTCATAAAGGTCTTAGTAACTTTATTTAATAATAACTTTTATACCTAAATTGTGATATTGAGTATTGAACAGGATCTTACCAAGGGCTAATGACTACTACAGTGATCATTGCAGCACTCTTCCTACTATGCTTACCATTTTAGGGTGCCCTATGAAGAAGCAGATTGATTCAAATGGCTAACTGCAGATGTTGTCCAAGGAGATGTAACTCCTTAAATGAATTTTATCAATGTTTTATTTACTAATGCAATGATTTGTTCTTCTTCTTTTGCTTTTACCGGTAGCAAATAGACCTGTAGAGATCTGAGGTCTTTGGTAGTCTTGAGAGATGCTGACTTTGTCTTCTCTCTCTAAGAAAGAGATTTCTGCCATTCTGGATGGCATTATTTCAAGCATGTGGTAAGCTTTTTCTGATGATTTCTGAAAAGGATACATACGAGGGTGAAGTAATAAACTACTATGTTGGGAGTGAACTAGCAACTGTAATCACTGAGTAATTTTAACCCCCCCTTTTCACAGGCATCAGGTATGTTTTATAATTTTCCAAATTCATATTTGAAATATACTATTTTTTTTAGGTTTTCTGTGAGGCTTACCAACATTATTCTGCTGCTGCAGTGGGCTTAGACCGTAGCAGGCTGGAATCATGGTCACGATCAGATCACTCAAGTTAGACAGACAGCACTTGAATGAACGCAGACCACTAGTCCTAGCAAGGATATTTAAAAACATGTAAACTAGTTATCTAAGCCCCCTTATCTATCTAGCCAATGAAGAGATAAGAATTCAAAGGGCGAAGGATGCTTAAAGCTAAATGTTGGGCTTCAATGGGACAGTAGTGTACAGAGTATTACTACCCCAGTAATGTGAGTACCTGAGCAGAAATTGCCTGTTAAGTTATTCAGCCCATCTTTTCCTTCCTGACAGTGGCCCCATCTCCTCAGGTAGGATGAAAGATGGACCAGTCCTAAGCCTTATCAATATTCCAGAGGTAAGGGTCTTTTCCAGGAAGGTGAGAGCTATGGATTTCAACTCCTGCAGGCTGCAGGAGTATCTAGCCTTTTGGTCCCTTAGATTTTAGCTGAGTGAGCTCTCTAGTAGGCTGGAAAAGAAGGGTGTTTTACCATGTCTATGACTGTTGCTTTTGAGCACTGTGCTGGGCTGAATTCATCATTGTTCCAGTGTATTAGGAAAGGTCTATACATGCATGGTGAAACAGAGAGAGTTACACATGTCTTCAACCATCTCTCAGTCTCATTGTGGATTAAGATGTGTTTTAGTTTAGGGAAGGATAACGCATTTGTATGACTGTCTGTGCTTAGGAAACTCTATCATCCAAATGCAGATATGAGTTGATTTTAGGCACCCCTGGACATAGTGCTGGAGAGCAGACATTTGTCAGAGATTCATTGTGTTTTCAGGTGGAACTCATATGATCTGCTACTTAGAGCACAGTTTTAACCTAAAAAATGCATATGTCAAATTCCATGAGTCAGAACTGGGCCTTTTCCTAGAGTATCTGCCATATTCAACCACAAATTGCTTTTTTGACCTTACATAGGCATGAAAATACACAGTGTGAGAGTTCCATAGCTATCCTGACTGAAGTCCTCACTAAAACATATATAACTGAGGTCCCTTAAAGCCATCCTTCCTCATAGGAATAATAGGGATTAATTTTGCATTCATAGTTATCAGTATGTTTTGAAAACACTTAAATTAGTTATTAGCACTTTGTAAGACTAAACATATTGTAAGAAACCCTATTTTTATATAAGAAAACTTTATTTTGTATTCTAAATCTTAATAGGTTTGAAGCATTTCCATAGTTCTGATTAAATGCATCTAATGGAACAAAATACAGAGAAATTTGGAAGAAATGGTTACTTGTTAGCTTTGTATCTTTGTAAACCCTCCCCCCTTTTTTTTTTGCCATTATAACAGAAAACTGTACCAAAATAGCAAAACCCTGACTGATACTAAAGGCAATCTGGGCATTAAATCTACTCACCTTATAGTTTGTTTAGAAGTCTTGATATTCCTTTATCTTTCAGTGCAGCATAATGTGCAGTCTTTTGGGTGTAATAGTATGTATGAAATACATCAGCCTTTTCTCAAAATGTTACTTTTGGAAATAGTTTTGCAAAGCCTTAGTCTTATATAAGCAGGGAGCAGGCAAGAGCAGGATTTGGTTTTTCACATTTAATCTGCATGTAAATTAGGGTAGATTATATTATGTTTTTGGAGATTATATGATTCCAGTTGTTGGCCCTCTATTTCACCATTATCTTAACCTAAGACATGTTTCATTGCACATGCATGTTTGGTGAGCAGGCTGTGTGGTCAGATTTATCAGAGAGAGTTTATATAGGAATGCACTTTATTCCATGAGCATCTTGTGACATGCTGTTCCTGCTATAGTGTACCTATTAGACTTGCACATTAAAGTACCCATTGCCCTGCTTTTAAATGTGAACACTACAATTGATGAGGCATACATGCATGGACTTATGCACCTAAAGAGAGACTTGGAATGAATTTAAGCCTGTGGATCCAAACTTGAGATTGTAAACTGTGGCTCATCTGCTGCATGTTGGCTCCCAGACATCTTAGCTTCTTTTACTCATCCAGGATGGTCCCAGGCTTGATCAATCAGAGCGGTTTAGACCATCTGGAAGCAAGAAAGTAGATGTTCCATCAAAATCTAAATCCTTTAAAAATCAGAGTCCAGGAAATGTTTAGAGTCTGTACTGGATAGTGACTGCTGGGATGGGGCTCTTCTCAAAACAGTGGGGCAGCCAATAATTTCCGTGGCAATTTGGCTGGAGAAGTGCATAGTTAGCAAAGCAGTTTCTGAATATGCTTAAGTCATCAGAAGGTCAGATGAGAAGGCCTTTGCTGCTGACGGGGCTACCTCTAGAAACAGGCAAAGAAAGCAGTTGTCTAGAACAGCAACATGACTGTAACTGGATTGGTTGCTGGTGCTGGTGCTACAGAAAGGGTAAGTAAGTGTGGGTCAGCCACTGCTTTTGAAGAGAATCGAGGCTGCTATGTCTCTCATCAGTGGAGGCAGGAGAGAAGCTGCAAGCTCTCCGCTGCTCCTCAGTTCAGGCACCACTCCTCCTCCCTCCACTTTCCTTACCCATGGCAAGATTCTCCTGCTCCCATGGTAGTGTTCAGAAGGCAAAATTCAATTTTGCTGGCATTTACTGAGAAGTCTGAGCCAGCTCTGACTGCCTGAAAGACTTTAAATCAGTATCTCCTACAATGCTGTCTGCTGAGGGGCTGAGCTGGAATCACTTTTCTCCCTTCCTATTAAAACTGCATCGCTGTGTGTAGAGTAGTTTGAGAGAGAGAAATTTTACAGCCTAGTGGTTACAGTATTCACCTGGGAGGGGAAGCTGGGGGATCCATTTGTTGTGTAAAGGACTGTTTATTAAGTGGCCAAAGGGAAAAAAAACCTTCAAAAACAAAAAAAGAGGAGATAAAATCAAAGAGGATAATAACAGCAAAAGAGCTCTCAATGAAAGGAGAATTTGATTCAGCAAGTTCTGTTGAATTGGCTACTTTTTTGATAATTTACTATGAAAAAACAGCTTTAAAGAGATTTTGACTGTGAATGAAGTCTCTTCCTGTTTTCCACCAACATCATAAATTTCTTACACAGACAACTGATCTTAAATATGCATATTCTTCCTTCTCTAAGCTGTTCCAGATGGGAAATGGCATTGTTTAACGAGGCACTGGATCAATAATCTTCCTAAATAGAAAAATACCTAGGCAGAGAACCACTTTTTGTAAGGTTTCCTCTGAGTCATTGAAGCTGGCCAGTTTTATAACATGGTCTTGGGTTCAGGGCTTCAGTGGGAAGCTCAGATAAAACACCACTGTGTCTGTGAGTTATTGTTAGCGTGGGAAAAAAAACATTGTGGTAGCCATGGAAGTGTCTGGTATTATTGTCTTTGCATTGATATAGGCACACTTGAAATGTACCTATCCATATTTAACAAATATCTTGATTATGAAATATTAATTTCCATTATGTTGATATTATTTAAATAATTTTAAAGAGCATCCAGGTAAATACTTAAAATTTTAAAATCAATTACAACATGTATAAAATCTATATTAAGATGACTTTGACGTGGTAAGACTAAGACCAGAATGATCAACAATGGCATGGCTAAAGGAGGACATTTACCCTACCTTTCCACATATGGAGACATCAGCAAGCACCACAAAATAAACTGCTTGCTGCTTTATCTGCTGGTGCTGTTAAAGGGAACTGAAACCCTGCATGAAACTGGATCTGCCCCTTGGCAGCGATCCCAGTTAAGTAGGCATGTAATTTATCAATGTGCCAATAACATAGTTTCTGTGATATTTTTTTCCTTCCAGAATTTTGCATTGATAAAAGACTTCTTCAGCCAATAATCTTGCTTAATATTATATCAGAATAAAATTGCCTCTTCGTTAGTCTCCACTTCTTGCTTGGTACAGCTGGGAATACTGGAACAGATCAGTGAAGAATTAGCCATTTTCTTGACTGAGTTAAACTTGTTTGTTGAAGAATAAGCTACTGAGTATATATTATATACACTAAAAGCAAAATGTAGTTTCTGTTTTGTATAAACTGTTACGTGATGTCCTAGGAGAAGAAAGACCTCAGCTGTAACTCCTGATCCACAGCTGGACTCAAACTCCTTAAAAGTAAATGTGAGATCTTTGTTTCAGCTTTGACCAGCAGATGGGCTTGAGTTTAAAAAGTTAATTTAAGTCAGTTTAGATTCCATATCCTTATTTGAGTTCATCATAGTCAATATTCTATTGCTAATTATAATAGAGTATAAATAAGAGCATTGTAGGACATGATTTAGACCTACAGGTTGGGGGATTGTTTTCCACATCTTTTTCTTAGTGAAGACAAGTAAAGGCATGCTCCTTGTTCTCATTCCACTGCTTCACTGAAGCTGCTTAAGAAAATGAGATACAACAAATCCATTTAGGATTATGTGGAAAAAGCATCTCTGCTTTTAATATTAACCAGATTTTTGCTGCTAAGTTTTGCTGGCAAATCTCTGAAAGTTTCAGCTTGAAACTTATCCGGATCACTTAAATCTACAACACTGGCTTTGCAGTCACACAAGAACATCTGTTTTGATTTCCAGTGCTATCTTTTTTAGTCCTAGAACATTCTTCTTTAATGTTTTAGGAGATTTTTTTTCAGAATCTTAAAAGCCTCAGTTTTAACTCCAAAACGAAATGAAAATCAGGAGGAAGTACCTCAGTGTAATGTTTCTTGTGCTAGTATTTTCCTTGAATATATTCAGTGTAAATTGACAAGGAAACAGCTGCATGCCCACATCACAGTTACTTTTCTATAACTTCAGTGAAACCTGGCAATACAGTAATGTCATGCACTACACCTCTTATTGTGATGCTAATGGAGCATAGTTTGTATATACATATACCTTCATGTTGTAAAATATTAATTCATTAAACTATTAATTAGTATATCTAATAGCATCTTGTTGCTTTGGTTTGATGGTAAATGGAAGTATTTGGCAGGGAAAGTATTGATCTGAATCTAAATTTTTAAAAATTATTTTACAATTTTCAAAATGAAACACTTGAAAAAAGCTGATATATTGCAACCAGATGGTGACTATCAGGTAGAAAAAGGACTAGTTAGGCATCTGTTTCTTAAATTGATTCATCTATCTAAACACAAGTGTTAATAGTGGTATTGTGCACAATGGAAACCAAAACAGGTATGAATTAACTCTGGTTATCACTAAAAATTGAAACAAGTGCTCCAACAGGAAAAATAGCTCACTAGCTGCTGGCTTGTGTCCTCACAAGCTTCTTAGCTTAGCAGAAGAAAAAATGATTACCCAGTGCTTAATACTGGTTCTAATCCTGACTACTTAAACATGCTATTTTATACTTCAGAAATTTATATACATTAGTTTCTTAGTCCACATACTTACAGAAGTCTTCACTCTACTGGCTATACCTTTACCCTTTGATACACATCTCTTGTATATTAACACAAATATCATTATATATTTGATATAATTGTCTCCCAACCTTCTATCAAATTGTCCACTGAACTAAATGCTTCGCTTTTTCCATACACATTCTAATTCAAAAAATAATTATGTCTTTATTCTGTAGTTGATACCAGCTTGATGTATAGTGCCCTAAAAACTCAAAGGTACGTATGGGTAAAAAGCAAGTTAGTATATTCATTGTTTCACTTGTACAGTTATTAACAAAACTTCTAATTATTGACACCTTTAATTGGCCTTTGTTCATACTTGCACTGTTAGATACTAGGATCATATTATGATTTTTTTAGTACAATTTACATGAGAAATAAGTGCTTTATTTAATTTTCAGTTGCTTTGGTTTCTTCTAGATTTTTTCCTCCTTTTTTTTTTTTTCTGAGTAGGTTAATTTGTAAACCAAAATATCATTTTGAAAACAAAAGTTGAATAAGATTTTTTTTTTTTCCTCCCTAAAGTATAGAAACAAACCTTTTTGGCACACTTAGAAATTAACACATGAAAAATGTTGACATGAAATAAAATTATATTAAAAAATTTCCTTTCTCTCTTTTTTAACTTAAGTATTTGCCAAATTTTCCTGAAGTTTATGCCAGCCTTTGTTCCTGAGAATTCTTTTCTATGAAAAAATATATGTATATGTTTTTTAATATTTTCCCAGCTCTAATTCAAAGAGTCCCTGGGAAATATAATTTATTTTTTTTAGTTAGTATCAGATACTACAAAAGGTATTGGGAGCTGATGATTGTGTAAATTATTATGATAAATATTAACCCTTCTTTAATGTAAAGCATTCATGTAGCAATTTGATAGCTTCCAAATGTACTCATAAGGTGTTATTATCTACTGACATATTTGAAAGGATGATCATTATTTGTGACATCATGTATTTGCTATTTACTACTCATAGTGCTTGTTCATTTAAGTCACGAGATATTACTGTTCGCTTTCCACCTTCTAGTCAGGAAAAAACCCCAAACAGGTTAATGAAATGCAAATAAGGAATAATATTTTTTTATTTGAATCTATGAATTTTTCAGAATGTTCATGAAAACTTGTTGAACTCATGAATGATTACAAAAAAACCCAACCCTCTCAGAATTGTATGAACTTAACATTTTTATTATTTCATTATTTTCTAGACAGTCCTTATGCTGGTTTACCAGCTCATGATAGCTGTGTGGATGTCATATGCACCTTATGAATATTTCTTAACATCAGGTGAGAAAAAATGTTTTTAAAAATTATTTATGTAAATTAGTGACCACTCCACAATTCTGTCCACTTCCATTAGCTTTTAATTGTTCTCTGCTGCTTGTGTATTAAAATCTTTCACATTATGATTATTTTTCTGGAAGTTAGCAATTATTTATATGAATAACTGCAAGGGTGGATGGGTAAAATGAAAAAGAAAGGTGGGATCGTGTTTTCTTCTTCTGTCTCTCTCTCTTTCTCCCTCTCACTCTCCCTCTCTTTTCTAAACAAGCTAAGAGTTTTTATAATTCATCACCTGGCTGACAGATGAGTTCTGCTGGAGAATATTAGAAAATGTCTCAAATCTCATATATATGCTAATGGTATGCTGAGACTGGTTGGTGGTATGCTGGAGTTTTTAATCTGTCTCGACCAGTGTGGAAAGTGGAGGAGACAAGTCATTGCACTCGACAATTTATGATCAAACAACTGAATTGTAAAGGAAGAAGGACATGCAGAAAAGGAGAGTAATTTTCTGATTTAACAGCGTTGTTACTACAAATAAAGAAATCTTGATTTTGACTGCACTCGACATTAAATGAGTTTCCTGTGCCCTGCTCTGAATTTTTCATTTTCAGATTTGTATAAAGCACCCTGCTTAGATATAAGTGACAGATAAGGAGACGATTGCATATGGAAATCAAATGTGTATAATAAAGCCATCTTCTGTTTATTAAATAAACACATGTAGATGACTTCCGTGGAGAATGCACTGATAATTCTTCATTGTGTTCTAGTTTTTTTGCAAGTCACAAAGAATCTTATTTAACAACCATGAATGACTAGATGCAAGCTTTTCTGTTTATTACCTTATAACAAACCAGGCAGTCTAATATACAGCATCTATAAACATTTTATTTTGCTTCTTTAGTCCAAGTTTGAGCTGTAGCAGTACAATATATTAGTGTTCATGCTATTAGTATTTTCTGAATATTATGTTTTCATGATAGAAATGGTAAAGATGAGCCAGATAATATGTACATTACTATAAAATGTAACTTCAGAAGAAGTGAAGTATAACATACAGCACTTTGTTCTTCAGATAAAAAAATATAATATTATATAACCAAAACTAAGAAAAGACCATGGGGTCTGCAGTCAGCTTGACAATGATTTCTGATTCAGTGATTTAGGTGTCTTTGTTTCAGATATAAAAACACTTGAAGTTCATCAAGGGATGTATTTCCAGTTTTATTTCTCACTCTTGATTTAGTACAGATACAGCCTTCCTATAAATTATTTTGGTATACTGCAGTGTTGGGTAGCATCATGAATATGGGTTACTTTTTCCTGAAGAGAGTTTTATATTGCAACTGAAGTGTTTGTAGGCATTTTAAAGTAAAGCAAAAGACACCTTTTTCACATTCTACCTCTGGAGAGTTAAGTTCAAATTTAGATTTTGGTTGACATTTTTATTTTCAGAATAAAAAGAGGTGAAGGGGGAATCAGTAACTTCCAAACACTAATGAACTATATTTAGTGAAAATTATTGGCCATGTCAGAGGAGGTCTAGAGTCAGCAGCTCACTCGGCTGGAAAGGAACCTTACATTGTTTTAAGTGCTCCCCTGTATTTATCAATATCAGCAGCTGCATTGGGAAGGTTCTGGACTGTCTGCATTTTTTTCTGAAATTATCAACAGCATCACCCTATACTTTTGCTCTTGCTTGAACTCTGCTTTGATGTTTTACTTTTAAAAAAACCCAAACAAACCCACCAAACCAACACCCCAAAACCAAAGCATGCCCACCTCCTGCCAGGCATTTACTGTTGAATGAGAGGGGGGTTGTGAAATGCTGATTCAGACTTCCAAAGCACCAGGCGGCTTCTCTGCCTGGGGTAACTGTAATGTGAGCTTTGGCATAAGTGCATCAGAAAATCCACATGGATTTCTTACTATGATTGGAAGTGATTGCTGTGCATGGAAGTGCACAACAAGTTCAAACAAGACTAGATAAGCTGTGTTGCAAAGCCATATGGCTTAGTTTAAACAGCACAAAGAGGAAGTCTTTGATCATGGCCTTTGATCATAGTTAACTCTAAATGAAGTGGTGGGCTAACGTAGGTAAAAAGGTGTCAGAATCAAAGCAACTAGAGGCTAGTAAGAGTCTAGTAAAAGAAGGGTTTTGGAGAGGACCCTGGTATGCAGATGCTTTGTTTGATTTTAAACCTAGGGTAAGGAAGAAAAATCGTAGCATCTTGGGCACCAGTGGAGAAGACCAAAATATGGCAGAAACTATGAACCTGAGTGGCTGCAGAAGCTGTAAGGTGTATGTTACCCTTCAGTGAGTTTCTGACAGAATTTGCATATGCATGAAGGGTCATCTCATAATGTTGAGGGGAAAAAAACAAACAGTGTGGGAGCCTGAAATGCAGCTAGAAATGAGGGTAGAATACAGAAATGCGTTTAAGGATGACAGATGAGATGAAAGGAAAGTGCATGTATATAACTGGAATTTAAGATGGGTTGATTGGCAGATCCCCAGATGAGAAGGAGACCTCTAGAAGTATATGAAAATGATGACAAGGCAGAGGAAAATACCAGTATGTGAAGGAAATCTGTGGAAGGAGTTTGTTCTGTGGAAGGAGTGATGAGGTGCAAGAGTTAGAGAGAGAATGTTGAGCAGCAAGAAAGAAGAGATTGAGTAAATGGTAACAGCAGGGGCTAGCAGCTGAAGAAAAGAGAACAGGTGGAAAGCAGAAAGGAAGCAAGAAGGCTGGAGTTTCACAGGAACCTCAGGTTGCTCTGAAAGATGATTTTGTTGATAAGAAATATTAAGACAGTGACCATCAGAGTGGACCTAGAAAACAGTCTGATGTGAAGTCTGTCCAAGCATAATCCTGTGAGGGGTTGGTATGAGTGTGAAAGTCAATCTGAAGAGGCTGGGGAAGAATCCTTTCACTGTCATTCCACCATTTGACTGTAAGAATAAGAATCCTGCTTGAGCAACTCAAAGAGGGTTGTGCTCAATGAGGGAAGATGTTCAAAGACCTTTGCTGGAATTTTCCTGTTTCCTAGACCTAGAGGACAAATGTTTGGGAAGATAATGAGTATCATAATTGATAAAAGTACCAATGCAAAGTTTTAGATGTTTTCTCGCTTAAGTACCTGGTGAAGTAGCCTTCTTGGATTTTTACTAACATGGTTGATAAGAGAATGGACAGTAAAGAGGAAGTAAATACTATGAAGATAATAGCAAAGTGGGTAGTTAAAAATAGGAGTGCTTAATTTAGATAGTGATATTCAACTGGAAACTGCCTCAATAATTCATAGGAACAGCACAACAAAGCAGAGGATGTCAAACAAAGAGTCAGATGTGAAACTACATTATAACAAGAGCAAAATGGAATGGCTGTTATCACTAGGAAAGAGATGTGGAAGGAGTTTAACTATGCAGGAACTGCTCTGATACATTTTGTCACATAATGGCCTCTAAAGAAGTAAGAGGAAGGAGTGTGAATGAGCCGCAATCTGAATGGTAATTTCTTTGGGGAAGACAATAAAATACTTTTGCTGTGAACATGCTGGAAGTCAGAAATTGAACTCAGTGTTTTAGAATAATAAAAATCTCTGTTGTCCCTGCAGTGAACGAGATTTTTCTAAGATCTGTTTTTGTCACTTCTCCACTATAGCCTGAAGTGCAAGTGTTGCTAATAATGGTTAACACACAGAGGCAAAGTAGACTTCTTCAGTAAGTAGTCCTTGAGCTAGCAAAGGACAATATTACTTTGATTTTAGACAGAAGAATGTTTAGCACAAGGTAGCACACTATCTCCTGCTTTCGTCCATCCTCATCCTCTCTAGTTCTTCTTACAGTTCAGCTTCTTGTTGGTGCAGCCTGGCAACATCTCACTGTCAACAGCAGGCAACTTTCTTTTTATCCTGGTTATGGAGGAGGTGGTATTTTTAAAAGGTATTTAAGTAGCATTTTAGGAGTCAGGAAGGCTTGATCCACAAGCTTTTGTAGAAAATCCATGGGACTAAGCAAGTATACAACAGTATTTTATCAGTAATAAGCTTCTAAGCCCAAGCCTTGCAAGTTGGATTTTTGAAGCTGCTTGACAGTTATACAAACTCATTTGGCACAAAGTAAGGTGGAAAGTAGGTATTTTTAAAAGTCTCATCCACAGTGATTTAGAAAATCTCTTACGTTTTTAATTTACGAGTTCTCCAAAATGATTGTTTCAAAAATGTACTAATGTTAAAAAACAAAATAGACACAGAAATCCCAAAACAATGAACAAAGACGCAATTTGAATATGAAAACGTGAATTAATAGACCCTGCTTTTTTCCTCCATGTTCACACAACAAGAGCTATTTACACCACTGTGCTTGACTGCCCTTTTATTCTGTAAAGGCAACACCATGAATAAATAAAACTGAAAGTGTGAAACAGCTTAGAGTTGAAACGTGCCTTACCAGAGCATAACAAAACTTTATTAAACCTCTGTACCTATGAACAATGCCTCATTTCAATTGTGCCAGCAGATGGCACTCTATATTAAGTAGCTTTCATGGAAAAATTTAATTTGTTTCTTTTTTTCTTTGTTTATTAAACACTGGGAGGTACTATCCCACGTAATGCTTCTTCCTGAAATGATTAATCGAGCTACACAGAACTTCAAATAACTGTATTTATGGTGTGTATAAACTGTTATTTCTAATACACACCTTTCTCAATATATGGGGAAAAAATTAGGAGAAGAAATTTAATGGTTGGAGAGGTAGCACTCCTGGGCATTCAAAAATTAAGGTGAAGAAGTAGGTTTCTGGGAATGTTTTGCAGCTATTCTGTGTTTCTAGTGGTTATGCATTTCCAGGCTGAACATTGGATACTTAATGATGTTTAGCCAGTTAATTCTGCGTGTTTGCAGTCTGGCATTGGATGCCTTTTCCAGTTCCAACAGAGGAGATACAAGAGGAGATAAAAGAACAGGTATCCTGGGTATAATGAAGCAGGGAAGACTGGGGAGAAAGGAGAAGGACTTCAAATGACACTAGTGTGATCCTGCAGAAGTTCAGGACTAAGGAAAGAAGCTGCCTGTAAGCAGGAGCTATGTTTCTTCCACCTCCTGCAGTGGGGCTGGAAAGCCCCTTTGTGAAGCTGATGTGCAGTGGTGGTGAGGAGGTGCTTCACCTGTCTGAGCCAGGGAAGCACAAGCATAGTTCTGCTTTTCCTTGGATGCCTCCCAACTCCCTGCAGAACTGCCACCTCCAGCACTGATAGCCACACCCATGGCCAGTTGACAGTAGAGTATGTTTCCAAAGGGATTTTAGCAGTGGAAAGTAAAGTATATTCAATGTGTGAACAGTAATATAAAATCCGGTGTTTTGCAAGTGAAGGGGAAGAAGAAAAACAGGTTCCCATAACCCGTAAAAACTTCTGTAGCTAATAATGTGCTAGGATACTGATGGACACAAGACACATAGCCCCTAGCGAAAAATAGAAAGCCTTCAATTTTTCCAGCTACAGCAGGGACTTCAGCTGAAGTGAAGACTCTTTTTCTGAGAAGTAAGTGGAAATAGCTTCTGCTGAGCTGGAAAGATACTCCTGATTACTTGCTGTGCTCTTGGATAATCAAGGACACAGTGGAAATACCACATAGCATGTGACCGGCTTTGATTTATCCCAGGAAACCTCTCTGAACCTCAGAATGTGCTGTAAACAGCTGCTTCACAAATTTCAGACAGAAAGCCCTGTTCATTTTTTATCTCTTAGTTAATAAAAAAAAAGTTTATTGGATGTTGCACAACTGCATCATTTCCGGTTCTTGCATGAAATTAAAACATAAAACAAGGATGGCTTTAAATAATCTTGTTTCTTGGGTGCAGTCTTTTGCAAGGTTTCAATTATTAACTCAAAACTGTGAAAAATATTTGCACCATTAATCACATTATATGCTGTGTTATTTATTATTCTGGCTATTTCTTTACTCTCGCATGGAATTATATATTTCTCTGCCCTCTACAAACTCCTGATAGTTTTTCATTATTATGCCTTCTTAGCTCACTATACAAATGTTTACACCTACTACCTGAACTTTCATATTGTTAATTTTCCTTGGCTTCCTACTTCTGACAACTTTTAGTAATAACATCAAACCTTGCTGAAGCTAATTTCTGACTACCTCTGTAGCGTTTTTTTTCTTAGTAAAAATCCCACAAACTTCAAAATCCCTCTTTTCTTCTAACTCTTTCTCTCTGCCTTAATTTTCTCTTGTTGACTCTGGAATTACACTATTCTGGTCTGGTCTGCGTTCACTATTGTGGGAGACAGACTGTGTAACCTGGGAAGCTAAAGCCTAGAACCGCTGTGTTCAAATGCTCCCTCTACTTCTCCCTTCTCATGACTTCTTCTTATATATAGTGCTACTTGTTTTCTTTCCTGTTTAACTCGATGCCCTTCATTACGCAATTCTGTTCTGGCACTTGGGACTTCTTAAATTGCTTATTATAAACCTTCTTTCAACACTTACCTTATTGTCTTAAATCTACCAAAAATGCTGTCACATCAAAATAAGCTATTTCACTTACACTTCTGCTCCTGCACAGTCACCTCCAAACCCTTGTATTGACATGTTTCCTCTTTACCAAATACAAACCTCCTCTGGCTTGCTGCTTGTTTCTTTCCCTTCATTCCTTTTGGCTGACCTCCCAGCCACTTTGTCGAGAACGAAGCTTTGCAACTAAGCATTTAACTTCTGTTTTTCATCTGTTGCTCATTCCAGAACTCCTTCCTTCATCTCCATCCTCCATGGCCACAGTTACAGCCCTGCAGTCCAGGTGAGGTAGTGCAAAGCTGTGCATTTGCTTAGTGCTAATATAAGGGACCACACACGACCCCTACAAACCTGCATTGCTTTCCTTGCTTACTCTTGATTGAATGTGTTTGCAATTTTTTTTTTAATATTTCAAAGTAGACTTCAGTGTTCAGCTGCAAACTGAAGCAGTTAAGTCCTTTATTTTGCTAGCATGTAACAAAGTGTGCAAAAGTATTTGTGGAAAAAGAAAAGGTATAATGAGAATTTCTATGAGCCCCTGCTTTCTATAAATAGGTAAAGGTATAAATATTCATCCTTGAAATATTTTTGCTGTCATCTTGGAAGCTCTTTGGGTGTAGCAGTCACCCAGACACACAGCAAAAAGGAGACGATACCATGGAAATTTTTGTGAAAACTCTAGCAATTATTCATACTTTTGAAGAAAACTGTGTCAGTAATTAAAGGATGAACTAATAATTACCAATATGTATGAAAAAAGTTTTATAAGCTCCAGCCTTAGTATCATTTAGATACGTGTATCATTTGTCTGAATGTTCTTCTAAGATTTTTGGGGAAAAGAAGTGAAACAATGCCATTATTTCAGTGAGTGTCATTGACTGTTGTTTTAATGAAGAGTTGAACTATTTTCTCGAAAATGTATTTGCAGTTCCTAGTGTTGTTTTTGGTGGGCTCTTCATAGCCTCTGTCTTTCTCCTGAGCACAACCCATCACCCCTTATTAGTACTTTGTTTCATTAAATGCTGCTTGTACTTACTGTATGCTGATAGGAGGTGCACAATGCTCTCTAATTAGTAGATTATTTCTTATTACAACCTGCTGATTTGGGGGAAAGGCACATCGGAGCAGGACAAAAAGTTTCATAGTATTCTGCAAAGGAGATTAAATCCCCTAACACATGCCCAATTTTTGTCCATAGTGTATCTATATTGCAAACAAAGACATAGCTTCAAACCCTTTGCAATGTACCTTGACAAGCTCCAATCTAGCTTGTATGGGTAACAGCAGCATTTTAAGCAGTACAGCATGGACTACAGCATCCTCATTACAACCTTCTTCAATAGCTTCTTCTGCAGGCCAAAAATCCTGGTCTAGTTTATCTTTTCTTGTGTTATTCCATACCTTTTATAATTCATTTTCTTTCTGCATTTATTTTTCTTTTCACTGGAGTGTTTCAGGGTAAAGTCAGTTTCTGAAATAAGACAACTAGAGCCTCATGAGTATTCAGGGTATGAACAAATGAAAAATTAATGGTAACATAATGAGGTTACCTTGTTTTACTGTTTTTCCTCAAGACTTCCTAACAGTGTTATTGCTTTTTTGCCTGCTACAGAACAGTGAACTGATGTTTCCAGAGATCTCTTTGCAAGCAGTAGTAGATAATATAGGATCCAAAACTGTGTAGTTAAGAGTATTTTTTCTATGCCTTCCTATTTTTTTTGTTGGCATTGCATCTCTACTGACAATATGTTATGTGATCAGTCACTAGCATGCAGGTTATATATATATAATTATTGAGAAAGCAACAGATGCTTTAGAGTAAGCTCATGATGCCAAGCATGGTCTAGCTGTCTTCTAGCTCAGTGTCTCACAACCATTTTTAATGCAGCAACTCAATCTGTTGGGATTTGGAATAAAACCCACCCTGTGACATACTGCTTCTATTTTTCACCTAAAACCAAATGTATGTGAATCTAGGGACTATTATTATTTATCTTCTTGGCAATTGTTTCATGGGTTGCTTTCATTTAGACTGGTGGCAGGTCATAGACCATGATGAGAAACATCAGTCCAGTTTATGAAAAGGGACACCAAGCTGCAGCATAATTTTTTGGAATTATCACACTCCTGGTGTTTCTTTTCTAAGATAGGCAAAGTAAGTGTGGTACTGCCACTTTAGATGTCAAGGTTCTCTCTCCAGATCTGCCTGAATTTATATCATACAATATCACAGTTACAGGAAGAAATGATAGATTATGTTGTCATCTATGCTATATGATCTTATTTATATAATGACTCACACTACCAGTTTCAGGATTATATGAGTAGGGTGAGGTACCACATAACCAAAAGGGAATGTGGGTAGCTGGGAGAATTACAAGGGGGGGGATGCAGATGTTGCCACCAGTTCAAACCCTGGGTGAGATTGAAGTAAGGATCAATATGATCTCCCACATGTTGAGAGATCTCTATCTTCAAGCTCAGTGTGAATTCCTCACTAGTGTAATGTGACCACTCCAGCCAAAAGATCCGAGTGGATTGCTAGTTGCATGGTCAAGGATTATATAGCCTGTACTTTGAGACAGTTTTCTGTCATTTCTATGTGTCAGACGGTGCCAAAGGAGAAAGATGGCGCCTAGCCTCTATCTTTGGAAGATCGCCATTCAGAGGTGGAACTAGTTACCTAGCTGTGATGACTCTCTTCTCACCTAAGGCAGGGCACAGGTGACAGTGACATTCATTGATTGTTGCTGGGAGAGGTGGACTGCTGCTTGTTGGTAGTTCACAGGTTTTACTTGCTGTTTCCTGTGCTGCCATACACGCAGCTGAGCTTTCACCAAGTTCCTGCTTGCTCTTGCTTTGGGTTTCAGGGAGGCAATACAACAGCCACAGCTGTTCTCTTCCTCACCCCACAATGTACTATAGGCAATTACAGGGGTAGGGGAAATCAGAGAAGGAAGATCTGTAGGGCCCAACACTCCCAGCTTGGACTGGCTGTTGCTGCCCCCTCACAACTGTGCTCCAGGGCCACTGCACAGAGACTGCCTCCCACCCATTTATTACACACCACTAATTTAAATTAGTCTTGCATGCTAGGCAGTTAATACTTCTTTACACAGAGAGAAATCCAAAATAGACAGTACATTATTACTTACTCATAGATCCATATAGGAAAAATTCAGAGAACTATGCAGATCTTTATTTATATGTGATAATCTATATCATACATACTCACAGATATGCAAATTGCAGCTTTACATCAGAAATTCACAGGAAAGCCTCAGGCTGATGTTAATTCCATCATTTAAATAAAGAATTTCCCATTGTTACAGGGGCCTTGGAGTGCTTCTGTACTCTTTCTATTTACATAGTGATTTTCTCAGTTGAACCAAATGTGTAGTGATACAGGCTAGTGATAGTCTTACCAGTTATATATTGAATTATTCATCATTACAGGAGATTTCAACCAATACTGATTAATTGTTTATCTTCTAAATACCATTTTTGTTATAAAGCTTCCACTAATTCTGTTCTTTTTGCTATTATGTATGATTTTTATCTGTTTTCTGAGTTGGTTTTCAATCTAGTATTTAAAAAGTACCAGAACTGTCTAAAGGCTATTCAGTGAAACAGACTTTGGAAAGATATACTGTCAAGGGCAGAGTATTGAACAAGGCAGTGAGAGAGCAAAGAAAAACCCAGACAACATAATGATTCAGTTACAGTGATTACACTTGTAGTAAGCATTACTTTCCTGGAGAAATGGATGGATGGCCCACTTCCAGAATAAAAATAGACAGTTCTTGTTCTGCATCCTCCGCAACCTTCTTCCAATGCCTCATGTTAAAGCATGGGATTTTTTTCAAGTCCTTTTAAAGAGCAGGTAGTGAAAGAGGTACGAAGCTCTTTGGGCTATCAATCCAAAATTATGACAAAGATATGTCCATGCAATCATGTGACCCATATCAGGGGGTAACTTCTGACTTCTAGGCCATCTGGATTGGGATGCTGTTCATATCATTGCTTTTCAAGGCAGACACTGGCTAGATGTGGACTGGTTGTGTCCTCAAGGTGTATCGGTTGTCCTCAAGGCCTGGCTCAATATCTATCCCCTATGCTCTTGCATTTATTCACCCACAAATCTCTCTAGTGTGCCCTGCTTCATACATAGCATATGACCACATGAAGAGGTTTCAAGTTAGGAAACCATGGATGAAACATCTTGGCAGCCTTGTTTGAGACAAGGTGCTGTCTTCTGAGTCTACCAACTGCTTGCCACTCTTCTGTCCCTGCCTCTGCTGATTATGCTTGTAAAGGCATAACAGCAGTGCTATGTGAGTATCCACTATGTGCATAGATGTCACCGTCCTGAGGGAGTTGGTGCTTCAGAATATAAGAGGAAATTGTTGTCAAAGGTATGAGTCAATATTACAGGTCTGTGGTACTAGACAGGGATGTAGTCAGGGCTAGGACTTTGAGTAATCATCCCTTTGTTGAGAGGAGTACAGCAATGACCATGTGTTAGTATGGCCACTTTGTATTCTGAGATAACCAGTAGTGAAGCAAGAACTCGGGGATGAGAGATTAACATCTGAGGCCCTCTCCTGTTACCATCAGCCACTTGAGCCTGAAAATCCACCAGTAGGGCAGCCAGTTTGGGGTAAGGAAAACTGCTGCAGTTATGATCATGTAGAGGTCTCCAAAGCCTTTGCAGTGGTTGTGTATCTGTATGTGACCTGTGTAGACAACAGTTCAGAGGTCATGAGGGCCTTTAGTCTTGTGGATTGTACAACTGCAGGGTAAGGAAGATGATGGGTTAGATTTGCATTATTGTATGATGTTTTCATCCCTCACCATGGCTTCTGTACTTGTAACAGACACAAGGGCCACCACTCCATAATTCCGAGGCCTTGGCAGCAGAAAATTCATGAATACGGTACCACATTATGCTATATGCGAGTCCTTGATTTTCCACCAGAATCAGGCCCTTTTCCCATAGTAATACTAGTTTGTGTTGATTCAATAGATGTCATGGCTGACATAAGTCTGTCTGTAAGGAGTGGATTCCATACCAAATTGTCCTTTCAACCCTACTGAGTTTCCTTGTGGAAGGATATGGTTGTCTTGTGCTCAGTTCAAATCTGTGCACAGAGTAAGAGTTATGGAGCAAGGATGATTGGGATCCTGTGGTTGAACAGGGACTGAGCCACACTGACAGTGCAGACACGAACACATCCCAAGACTTGGGAAAACACCAGAGTAGGCTGTTTAGCCATATCTCTAATTGTCATTTGCATCCACTTTCATAAAGATATAGATCCATCCTGTGATTTTAATTTCAGCCTCAAAGACCATTCTTCAGGAGTATTTACCTCCTTGAGTGACAAGAAAAAGCTTTGTTAAAATGCTGGGGCAGCATTTTATTGGGATTTTAGGACACTGTATTTCTCTAATACAGGTCTGATTTCTGACATGCACGTTAAAACTCAGTTCTCATACATCCGTCACAAACAATCCTCTATGTTTGTGTTTTCTGCCTTACCTCCCGGCTGATTGTTTAAATCTATATATATGTAAAATACTGTTAAGTGCAAGTAGGATCCACAGATACAAATGAAAACACTCTGATAGAGACAATATGCCACTATTGAACCTCTTGTTTTTCTTCTGAATTCTCTCTTCATTCTCCTTTGAAGTTGAAAATTCTGTTAATACAATGATATCTAATAAGAATCAGAAAAGAAATAGTACTAGTAGTTCATGAGCTAGTTTATCTTCTAAAACTACAGAAAACTAATCTGTAGCAATAAAATTATTACTGACTGCAAATGTAAGAAATAATAATGTAATATAACAGAAGAAGCTTGATTTTTTTGGAACATGTTATCTGATTTTTGGGAACTTCATAGAAACATAGAATGATTTGGGCTGGAAGGGACCTTAAAGATCTTCTAGTTTCAAACCCCCTGCCATGGGCAGGGACACCTCCCACTAGACCAGGGTACTCAAAGCCCCATCCAACATGGCCTTGACCACTGCCAGGGAGGGAACATCCACAACTTCACTGGGCAAAATTTTTCAGTGTCTCACCACCACCACAGTCAAGGATTTCTTCCTAATATCTAAATTAAATCTAGCCTCTTTCAGTTTAATACTGTCCCCCCTCATCCTATCGCTACCTGCCCTTGTACAAAGTCCCTCTCCAGCTTTCCTGTAGGTCCCCTTCAGGTACTGGAAGGCTGCTCTAAGGTCTCCCTGGAGCCTTCTCTTCTCCAGGCTGAACAATCCCAACTCTCTCAGCCTGTCTTTACAGGAGAGGTGCTCCAGCCCTCTGATCATCTTCATGGTCCTTGTCGACTCTGAGGTCAGACACTCTTTCTGAAAAGGTGAGTATTGAATTACACAGCAATATACTAAATTTAAATATGAATTTATGCAGGCACACTCAGTTTGAATGTGATCCTCAGTGCTGAATTTGAATTACTCTTCTGCTTTATTATCTAGATTTCATTTAATACAGACAAGAAAAACATTTGAATTAAAATGTGTGCTCCTATTTTATGCTTTCAGAGTATGATGCTAGTTTTTTTGACAAAGAGGTTTCAAAGATGGTTTATATAAGAAATAATTTTTTATTTCAGAATAGACATTCTCTTTTCTCACAGGATTGATTTTATAGAGCAGATTTAGAACACATCACACATTCCTTTATGATTTTGGTCAATGAAGTTATCATGTAATTATCATCAACTAGTATTTAATAATTAATTCCTACCTCTAGGGCTGTCTGTGGACAAAGTATGATATCTGAAAGCAGTGGCTGAATTTGTCAGTGAGGAATGGGGGCAGATAATCAGTGTCATCATGAATAATAGAACTTTCATAATTTTCACTGCATTTAGAAACCATTTTTATACTTGTAACATGGCCAAAGGGCCTGCAGCTCAGGACTTTGTGCTTTTTGCATAGCCTCTGAAATTCAGAGTAAAAATCTAGCTTTACATAGAGTCTGTAAAACAGAAGTAGCACAGCTGTGGGCAGCTTAGGCAGAACTGACCTTGGACATTATCAAACGAGACCAGCAGTTTCTGCATTTGCAATCATCTGAGGGGTGAACCTGAGTGCAGGTGATTGCACGTCAACAGAGGCATCTGCAATAGTCAGAGCAATCTCACTACTGAACTGTGCAGGAGCTCGATTGGAAATTCCCAGGTAACAGCATAGCGCACAGCAAATGCACAGCAGAGGAAGGAGCATCTTTCCTGTGAAGAGAAGCTGAAAGACTTGGGGTTGTTCAGCCTGGACAAGAGAAGTCTCTGGGGAGACCTCATAGCAGCCTTCCAGTACCTGAAGGGGCTACAGGAAAGCTGGAGAGGGACTTTTGACAAGGATATGTAGCAGTAGGACAAGGGGAGTGGTATTAGGAAAAAATCCTTGACTGTGAGAGTCAATTTTGCCCAGTGAAGTTGTGGCTGTCCCCCCTCTGGCAGTGGTCAAGGCCATGTTGGATGGGGCTTTGTGGTTTAGTGGGAGGTGTCCCTGCCCGTGGCAGGGGGTTTGGAACTAGATATTCTTTAAGGTCCCTTCCAACTCAAACCATTCTATGATTTGACCATTTTCAAAGGCCTCACTTTCTACACAGACATCTCCAGCAGTGAGTCTAACCCAGGCTTTTGCCCTCAGCTGCATACTTTGGTTTGGGGTGCAATTCCTTTGGGAAGCTAAGCAAGGATGCAGGGGGTGAGTACTGTTTGAAGCTAAATGCTGTCAAGGTCTGACTGCCACACTCCCTGCTGTCACAGGCATTTCTAGGGAGAAGAGCTTGGTTCTAGCTATAGTACTTTCACATAGCCTACTGCAAGGAATTTCTTGGTATAGCATACTGAAGGGAAATGCACTGCACATGCAAACACGACCTCCACTGACTGATATGGCCAAAATGGCCTGCATTTTATTTTATTACAATTGGCTTTTGTATAACTGAATGCTTACCTAAGTAAGCAGGCATGGCAGAAGAATATGGGGCATTTCAGGGACTCCAGTTTGAAGGGTAGATGGCATTAGGAGGAGAGTGGAAATACAAGAGGCGTTAGATACTAGAGATTTTACTGTGAAGCTTAAGAGATACCTTCTTGTGTCCTCTTGTGCCTGATCTTTGAACTTTACCCTCCTCAGATAAACCTCATGGGCCTGTGGGATTCTTACAAATACTGGAGAGGGAGAAAAGCAAAGGGGAGGCTAGGTTGTGCTGTTGTTTTTGGTGCCTAAGAGGAAATGATGAGCTTGTTCAGATCTCAGGAAAAGGCAAAACAGAGAAGGAGAAACAGGGCTTTCACGTCTTCTGTGGGTATGGACCTTCTACTCTGTGAGCACCTGGCCTGCCTGTGGGCAGCTCAATTTATGCTTATGCCAGCCCAAAACTTGTATGCCAAGGTTTGTGTTGAAGCTGCCCCTCATATGTGTGCAGATGGCATAAAATAGCTGTCCTTCGTCATACACTTCTGGATGCTATAGTGAAACTGGATGACCTAGGGGCAGTCAACACCCTTACACAGAGTGGTCATGTCACAGTAGACTTCACTGACCCTCCTATCCAAGGTCCAGTGTATCTCAGAGGTCCATCCTGTGTGGTTCATTTGGTCACTTGAATTAACCTTTCACCTTGACCGTGCAGGTGTTTTGGACCTTGTTACAGAGCAGCTGTGGGCCTCAGTTGTTTGAAATAGCTATGTGATTCAGGATAGTAGATAACATTTGGTGTTCCTTATGATGTAAACTGGAATCCTCACTTTCTGGAGGCCAGTGTATCCTGAAGAAAGAAGATACTGGTCTGTTCCCTTCAGCAGACTCTGAGATGTAGGCAAAATGGGTGTCACAAAATCAGTAGGGCATCTGATCATGATGTCCACCATTCTCCTGGGGTTTAACACAGTCACACTTCCAATAGTTATAAGATTGATGTGAGGGGCATGTGAATCCTGTCAGTTGTTTTTCCACAGCCATAAAATTAATGCTGAGTGAAGGTCCATGCGACATTGAGGGATACAGTCATTGAGGACTGTACAGGAGCAAAGTATCTTCAGGCAGGCACAGCAGATCTCAGACACTCTGTGTTTCTGGTAGACTTATTTACCCCAGACTGGTTGTCCAAATGGAGATTACAGGCATCAAAAGAGAAATGGCAATTTTCAGATTGGTGTTGCTGCAGAAGGCATTATACTGGTGCTGGAGGGAAGATATAAACCCTCAAAGCAGAGAGCTTGGAATTCTAAAATTTCAACTGCACTGCTGATCACCCCATGTCTATGGGACAAAACAGTGCCTTCAGTGCATTTAACCTTCCCCACTCAAAACCTCTGTAGTGGGAAGGACCCTTGCTTGGACTATGATCATGTCTCAAGCCACTGTGAGAGCATGAAAGTATAGGTAAAGATCCTGATGAGCATCTGTGCATTTCCTGTCAGTCTAGGGCAATTCACAGACCAATGCACACCATATGTCCTAGCTCACTCCATAACAAAGGCAAGGATCAGCTTATCTGTCAAGACTGCATGCTCCTTATTTCCATGTGTGGCAGAAGTGATCTTCATGGGAAAGAAAGATTTGTAAGCCTAGAGCATGTTTGATCTGTCTTCTGCAAACAGTGATTACTTCCACCACATTTAAGTGAAAACATTTTAAAGTTTCATTGTTTAGATATTCTTAAAAATGAAAACAATATGAAACACGATACTAATGAGTATGCATTTCCAGACAAAGTCTGCCCTTTCCTTTGTATCTGAGGAGTGCCTGTCACATGGTGAATTCTAATTATAGCCACAAACTTAATGAAAGCCACAACAATAATAATGGCAAAATTCAAAGGAGGAAAACTGAGAAATTACAGAAAGTACTAGTAACTTGCTAGTTTCTCCTTATATCTGCGGTTTGGATTGGTATGTTGATTCCTTTCTATCTTTTAAATTGAAATAATGATTTTTTTATGGGCCACGTTTATACTTAGTTTTCCTTTAAGAATAATTAATAATATATGTTATTGACCTAATTGGCAATAATGACTTCTTTGGAGCCATGAAGGTGCAGTTTGCGAAACCTTTTAATTCATGATTACATATTATGGCAGTGGAGACTTCAGTCATTTAAATATTGGTTTGTTTGTTTATCTTCATATTGATCAAAGAAAGGTCCATTGATTGCTCTTTGTAAAGGAACAAAAGACTCTTGAAGAATTATTTTTCACTGAGTCCTAGGTAAGGAGGATCAGGGCTTATAAATAATGTTTGGAGCTTTTCTTATTGTAGTTTGAAACAAATTCTGTAGAAATAATCTGTGGAGGGACATAAACTACAAAAAACATACCATTTATTCAAACTCTTTTTTTGTGCAACTTAGGGAGATATCCTAACAGGAAATATGTACTTTATTACCTCATTTACCAGACTGCTCCTCAGTCCAATATGAACATATGTGAATAGTATGGCTATAGCTGCCTATAAAATTATTCTCAAATGTAAAGAGAAATACTTCTGAATTGATCCCAACCTCTTTGGGAAAACAGACAGGTCATGATACCCACTAAGTATTTAAAAACAGCCAATAAATTAACAGAAACCAAAGAAACTCTTAAAGCTATTAGTTAAATTTTAGTTTATACTGTATTTTATAAATACATGGGATCTAAGGGCTAGAAAGTGCCATTAGATCATATAGTTTTATTTCCTGACCTCAATGTTTTATGTTTGACAAAAGCCTATCTTCCAGGCAGACTTCCAGTCAGTGCTTTGGATATATTAAATAGTGGAGAATCCAGCACTTCCCATGGTAGCTAGTGTCACTGCAAAAGTGTGTACCTTAGAACTGATATGGATTTGTCTGTTTTCTTCAGTTTCTGGCTGTTGATTCTCTTTATGCTTTTTTTACTAGACAATAAAGCAGTTCAGTGCACAGTACTTTTTCTTTGAAAGGGTACTTATACAACTATAATTAAGTCACCTTGATCTTTTTTATTATTCTTTTCTTTTCCTTCTTCTGATTAGCTAAACAGCTTGATTTCCTCTAATGTCTCACTACATGGCAATTTCCATAGCATGTGGATCATTTCTGTGGCTACTTTCTGTATCTCAATTTTTTCAACATCCTATGAAAAGGAGGAACATGAAAGTAGTTCAACAGTGATTCAGTACCACTTTGGTGAAGCTATTTACAGAAGTAAAGTAGACTCCTGACTCATTTAGGTGTCCCCTGCGTGCACACCTCACACCCCCCCACACCCTCCAGACTCCCCATTTGTATGCTGTTTACCATTGCATTTTACTGGTAGTTCATGTACTACCTTCTCAACCTAGACCCCAAGGTACTTCTCAGAATCATTCCTCAGTAGAATATGATGCCTCATTCTGGAGGTTTAACTTTCATGCCTTACTTGTAACAACAGAACAATGCTTTGCATTGTGCCACTTTAAAGGAAATTTGGGTTGAGTAACCAAGTGGTTATTGATAGAATTCTATAGGATTGGACATGAAATGCTAATTCCTGAAGAACCTTCCAGAACAGACCTCACGTAATAGCTGCTCCTCATTGAAAACTGCTCCTCTTGAGAAATATCGCATACTGTCACATTTATATGTTTTTATTTGCTATGTTGTTTAACATCAGGACAATGCTAATTATTTTGTATCTACATTGTCTTCAAACTTTATTTAAAAAGCTCACTCTATTTTTTCAAGATGATACTTGTTGAATATGAGAAGGGAAACGGAGGCCACAGTCTGAGGAGACTTCTTCAGTGCCACACCTTGAAGACAAACAAGACATCACGCTCTTGCAGCTGTCTGGCATGCATCTGCGTTCATAATATAGCTATTCCAATGCAATCAGTTTCAAAATTAGTGGTGACAAATGCACTATCACACAATTAAGATATGTCAGCTCCTTTCTTTCAGTCAGGATGCAGCAATGGGATGAGTGTTTTCATACTCGGTCCCAAGATATGACTACCCTTGCATAGTTTTAAACATTTTAAAAAAAATAAATTCACATGAAATCTCCCTTCAAACCTATTTGGAGATAAAAGCTCTTAAAGTTTTATTGAGAAAAAACCCAACAAACAGAACAAAACCCACCAAACCCAGAGCATTTTAACATCTGTTTTACAAAGTGGCATGTCTTAAAACAAAATACTTGCCTACCTTGATGCATATTCAGAGGCAAATGCTCTGTTTTAACCAGTGAATTCAACATTTGAGGTATAGAAGACTTCTTTCTAAGGCATATTTAAAGCTGAAAGTACCCTATCCTCTAAAAGCTCAAATTTCTGTGAGCAGTGGAGGTTGTTCAAGACCCCCATTCAAGACAGCATTAAGAAGAGAAATAGATCATTAGGAATGTGGTGTTACTTGTAATATTCCCTACTAAAGTAGTTTCTCTAAGAAAAACAAGATCTCTCTCACACCCCTTCCTCCACAAATAACAAAAACAAAAACAAAAGAAAAAAGTTAGAAACAATCCTGCTTAAGACTAAGAAATTGGTCTGGAAAACAATGTATATTGAACAGGGGAAATCCTGGTCCATCAAGTAGGTGGGCTGGATAATGTGACATCTACATGTTGAGGGTCAAATTCTCTTTCACAACCATGCAAATGAGTAATAAACCCTGTGAGGTCAGTAGACTAATGCTAGGTGCATTTATGTATATATATATATATATAAAACGAAGAGTGGAATTTTGATTCAAACATGACTGGATTAAAGCAAATATTATCCTCCTGACAGATTTGCCAGCATGATAAAATAACAAAATTAATAAATAATAAATCTCAGACAATATTCTCTTTAAGATAAAAATGAGGAGTGAAAAAAGGAGGAGTGAAACAGTGTGTGAAAATAACTGGCTCATTCATCTTAGGTTGATCTATAAGCCGTGGCATTTACTGATCTCTACCACACTGTGCATTCTCAAAGACAAACGTAGGCAGTTGAATACATTACAACTCTTTTTTTTTTATTCTTTCCAGATTTGTTTTTTTTTTTCTCCTGCTTAGGAAGACATGAGAGTAGAATTGTTTTGTCTGCATTATGATACAGATGCCTTTCACAGAACAAGAAAAGGAAATTTTCCTGATCGTCCATTTTCTGATTTCTGAGCCATTTCCCATCCTACTAAATTGCTTAATACTCCCTGTAGCTGGACCTGTGACCTGGAATCTTTATGCAAGATTAATGGGAAAGCAAATGGGAATTAGTATGTGGGCGGGTTGCTGCAGAGCTCTTGCTTTTATCTAGCACTCCACCTGTTTGGTTTTTTGTTTTTGTTGTGGTTTTTTGTTTTTGTTTTTGTGGGTTTTTTTTGTTTTTTGTTCTTTTTTTACAATTATGCTTTCATTAGTTTATGAAGCTAGCAATCCTAAAAGACCTTCCTATTTCTTCTCTTCTATCTTCCCTCCCCCTCATCCTCAGTTCTTTCCATCTCCTACCCCAAAATTATCAAACTCACTCTGCTTGTAACTGACATGCTGACAGGAAATTATTACACGTCATTACACTTCTTAAAACACAATTTACCCAGCCTTTGCAAATTATTCTTCAGAAAGTGTGAGGGGGTAATGGAAACTGTCCATTCCACTTACAGATGTCACTCATGCTTTCTTCTGTACAATGAACAATTTATGTTTTCTCTCTCTCCAAAAAAAGGGCTGTGCTTGAAATATGTAAAAGCAACTTATCACGGAATAGGAAAATAAACCTCCTGTTCAAGTTGCCTTCCTCTGCCTTATTACAGAGCGGATCTATTTTCTATCATAACCTCATCAGTCCTCATGCAAGCACAGTACAGGCTGATGTTTATTTAGTAGGAGCAGACCTCATTCTGACTTCTGGCCTGCCTATTGCACTTGACACTGCTGTAAAAGAAAAGCGATCTTGTGTGACTGTAGTACCCAAAACTGATAATCCACAATCATAATAGTCCTATTCCTTGCCTGACACTTTTATTCTTCTTCACAGATAACTACTGCAAAAGGGTGTCTGTGGTATCCTTTTTTCCCCTGTTGCTGCATTTTGGTTTTGGTTTGCACTTCTTTGTCTTTTGCTTTTGTCTTATATAAATTCAAGCTACTAAATCTAAAGGTGTATTGTTTATTTAAAAGTCTTAGAAATAATAATAATAAAAGTAATACTGTGATGCGCTCTCCCCCTCAGCTTGGTCATATTGATTAGCTTTCAGGCATTCCGCTGTCAGGCTCATTCTGCCTCAATGGGAGAAGGATGATGAATTGTCTGACTACTAGAGGCAGGGAGAAAGAAATGCTAAGCCTGGGTCTGGGAATTGGCTAAGTACTTCTGCGAATCCTCAGCCTCTCAATTGCTCTCAGCAACTTGGCCTCCTTGATTTATAAACTAGTGTGGTGATTAATGATCTTTTAAGTGGACAAGGCAGGCCAAATCTGCACAAATCGGGCCACTGAAACATGACTACTACTTGTAGGAGAAGAATAACAGCCTTTACATAAAGGTAATTGAGACGGCTTCAGAGGATCTGGTAGTCTGCTTTAGCAGAAATAAATCAGACACGCAGGCCATCTATTTTTGAAATCAGTCCTTCTCATCAAACCTCCTCAGGTCAGCACGTGGAGCTGAGAATGGGGTGGGTTAGCAGATGTACTTCAGGTCAGAAACAAGGCAGATTGCGCAGCCCCTGTGCTCCAGCGGGAAGAGCAGCCCACCTGGGCACCCCGCTGCAGCTTCCCAGCGTCAGCGCGGGGCTTGATCCTGCCTTTGTCTCTGCCTCCATGTCAGACAAATGGGGCCTGCCCTGCAGGTTAGAGGCTTGATTTCTCTCCCTTTCATACTTGTCCCATACCTGTCTTGCTACAACCTTCACCTGGGCTGCCTGTATCTAACTGCCTGTCAGCGTGTACTTCCTTCCATGGCTTCTGGCCGTATGTGCTGTGCTTCAGCACTGAATCGGGCTGCCTGGTTCCTTGGGGCTGGTCAGCTCCGAATGTTTTAACCAAGGCTCAAAAGCTGGGAGCCTTGGCTCCTCCTAGATGCCCAGTGGTGATTAGTTTAAATAGGCAGAAACACTGGCAGTAAGTGCTCAGCTTGCAGCATCTTGTGTGATCCATCCCTTTTCGCCGAAATTTGGCTCCTCAGGCAAGTACTTAGTTTGCCCCTCCTTAAGGCCAGCCCTGCAGACAAGTGATCTCCCTTAAAGGGACCAGTGAATTTGAAAGCCACTGTAGTGTCTGCAGCCCAAAACAAAAGTCTTTTCATACTGTGCTGGTAAATGGAGAACAGAAATCATGGGAGTTATACCTGGAATCAGGAAAGCTGACAAGCAGTAAATAAAGGGGGCGGCTAGAGCAATTGAGCAGCATGTGGCAGCAGGATCAATATCAGAAAAGTAACTTGTGGTCAGAAAGGAGCACATGCTCTTCCCTGGAGGGAAATTCCAAAACGGTTTCAATCTGGTGTCCCCTTCAGGGAAAACTTCCATATATCTGAGAGGGGGGAATCACAAGCCCATTTCCTGAAACTCAGTTGTAACAAACAGAGCCGTTTGCTGTGAGGTCGGTAATATCTTTTCCACTAGCCTTCCCCAAGCAGAGGACTTGCAACTAAAGTAATGAATTATCCCCAGACTCAGGCTATCTGTGGGTAACAAACACCATTAGTCTGTTTCCATGAGTGCTGTGGCTGTGGGCTTCTATAAAACCTACCCAAATTGCTGTTTCTCACAAGAGGACTGGAGAGGTTAAAAACCACAACACTACAAAATCCTCTCTAGAGGAACTTTCCTGTCTGTCTTGCCCTTACTAAAATGTTGCTTTTAATAGAAGGGGTGTGGGAATCACAAGACTCACAGCTCTGCACCCTGTTATCTCCTTGAAGGTGACTTCCCTGCTTTGCTGTATTTTGGTTTGTTCCTGCAAAAACTCTATGGGACAATATCTTACAGGTATTGTGAAAACAAATTTTAAATATCGGGAGACCATCAGATACAAGAGCACAGGATAATATATACAAACATACATATACACATAGACACACAAACACACAGGTATTCTCAGATGCTCCAAGTATCTCCTCGGATGTACTTGAACTTCTCACAGCAAGTGCTTTGAGGCTAGAGACACAGACATTATTTTTAATGTCAGGTTTGCTTGGTTTTGGTTTTGTTTTGTTTTTTTTTTAAATAATGCTTATTACTGTTGTTATTATTATTATTTGAAGACTGTAAGGGGAGAATGCTATGTGAAAGATAATTCAGGGCAGAGACCTTGTGCACTGGAAACTCTTGTGTCTCATTGGTCCTTTCTGTGATACCTGTTCTACTGTAAATGGAAATAGCAGCTTCTGATGGAGAATAAAAACTACTAGAAATGCATTCAATGTTGTTTTTGTTCCATAGCTCTCACATCAATAAATTCTGGTTTAGGGATAAATATTTTTTTTTATTATTTTTATGTGGGAAACCTCTTGCTGAAGTTTTTGCTAATAATATCTTGTTAATATTTTGTATCCTGTGGCACACTCAACTCTATGTGCCAAGCAGATAGCGTTTTGATAAATCATTAATGTTTTGAATTGGACTTATTTATCTCTTCAGGTTCTTTTTGCTCTTGAAATTATCCTTTTTCCACGTAACCAGCCACTTTCAAAGTTTATTTGCAAAAACCAGTGGCTGAATCATATGCATTTCTCATATGCAATCAGTAGCACAGCTTTGTGTAAAATCCTAATACAGTTACCCTGTTTCAGTCCATTGAATTAGATCTTAAAACAAAACTGGAACATACATTTGTGTGTGCTGGGGTATATGTTGGTGTGGAGCTTGAAGATGATTATTCTGTCAGTCATTAACTAATTGTTCCATGTGGTGGTCATATCTGCCAGAAGAAATGAAACTTACATAATAACTGCAAGTTTCAGTTCTTGATTTGAGCTTGGTTAGCAGTGGTAGTAGCATCTATATGCAAAGCAGTTATTTCACTTTTCCATACCTTTAAAGCTCAGCTGTATTCTTGGAAGATTGGAAAGTTAGTTTAGCTTATATCAGAATGGGTTGTTGATGTGAAACTAAAACTTCAATGATAACCAAAGCAGACCAGCCTTTATCAGTGATGCTTTGTCTTCCAGCCCGGTGCATAGCCTGTTATAAGGACTCTTCTGACTTGATACTGACTGGAGAAAAATCTCTTCCTGAGCTGAGAAGACAATGGAGCACCCTATGGCAACACAAGAAAAGGGATAACTCTGACTTCCAAATGGCTTACAGAGGTATCTTCTGACCTCTAATGCTGACTGGGCACTGCTCATAGTACAGCTCTCATTGAAAAGTGAAGCCATATTACCTGCTCCTTCTCAGGGAAAAAAAAAAAATCCATCTTTTGTAACACTCCTGACTTATTTTGGTCTGTCATTTTTGATCCCATTCTCATTTTCTTAGAACCTGCTGCAGTGTGGAGATAGGTCTTTCTCTGCTGCTGGAAGGAGATAGAGCTGGGTGTCCTGAGTGCGTGGCTGCCTTGGACCATCTGTACAGTTCCTTGTGCAGACCAGCCAAGGAAAGCTTAGGATGAGGCTAGCAGAGCCCTGAAAAGTGAATTTCTTGTTCTTGGGCTGTGTCTGCAGAGGCAGGGTGTCACCAGTCCAGTGCTATCCTGTCCTCTTCAGGGACAGCATTACATGCAGAGTTGGAGTTGCTGCAAAGCAGTTATGGCTCGTTTATGCCTATTTTATGTTTGGCATCTGTCTAGAGTCATGAGAAGCAGGCACTGCATCTCTGGGGGGATTTTCTGTTCAGCTGCTGAGGAGTACGATTATGTTGTAGGTGTCTTCCTACAGTTTTCTTATGGAATTTATGGGGAATGAGAAATTTTAGGCAGATTGTTTGTTGGCAGTAAATATGTGGATAATCATGGTCAATTCTGCCTTTAACAGCTGCTTGAGAAAGGGGAAAAGCAACATTTTTCTTCTCTTGGAAATGTCAGTTTGACAGGCTTATATAAAATTGCAACATATATGTGTGTGCATGTGTGTTTGCATGCTGTGTGTTTGTATGTATGTAGGTGTGAAGACATGTATTAAGTCTGACAATGCTGAATTTTTAGAGGTTATAAATGTTTTTCTTCATCAAGCAATTTGCAGACAGTGGGAGATAACTCTGTTTTGAACTCTTTATGACAACATAATCATTGGGATGAAAGAGGATGGTTCTTTGGATATCAAAGACCTCTTTGGGTTCAATACAGATGAGTAGAAGATTGCCACAGCCAGCAGTAAGTCATGGTCAAAAAAAAAAAAGACAAAAAGCCCCAAGCAGAACAAAACAGAAGACAAAACACCAACCCAAAATGAAACAAAACAAAAGCCCAAAGCTCTTTAGAGAGCATAAAATAACTAATGATATTTAGGTACATCTGCATTATATTCACAAGACGTAAATAAGATAAAGAATAACATAAAAAGCTGTTAAAATAATATTTTCAGTCAAGGTGCGTGCCTCATTTATTTAGTTCTGCCCAAATTCAGTTGCAATCCAATTAGAAGGACCCCAATCCCAGTATTTAACAAATGGTTAAGAAGATGAAATGATTAATGAAAACACTGTAGACCAGATGTTATGAAGAGATGAAGGCTGGTAAAGGAAGTTAAAGACTTCTGTGAAATATCCTAAATGCCCCAAATCAATGTCTATAAATTGAAATAAGGTACATAATTTTTGTTATTGATGAAAGCTCTCAAAAGAAATATCAGACAAACCCTCTCTGGCTGCCTTTCCAGAAGCTATGCATTAACTAAATCAACCTGTTAGGTTAACACAGGGGATAAAATGCAATAGGCTTTTGTACAAAGGAACACAAATTGTTGTGTGTTCACTGACAGTCTGAGCTGATACCACAGGATCAAATGTTAGCCATTTGGCCCCAAAGCCTGGGAACGTCTGAAGGCCTGTTTGAGGACTTCTGGGGGAGGGCTGCTGGGAGACAATCATGCATCAATGGACTCTGTCATAGTATTTCCTGCTAAATGCCACTCTCAAAGCAGCTATAGGTTTGATTTCCACTTGTAGTGCCATAGATTTTGTTATTGTTTTCATGAATTTTATCTAAGTGGTTTGAATTCAGTCAAGGTTCTCTATTAAAACAACCACTCTTCCATTCTTTTACATTTATAATCCATCTCTAAACTCTTTTCTGCAGTAAATATTTCAGCCTCCGTACCTGGGAGTTAAAATGAATATGTCTGTAAATGTTAACCTGTTCATTCAAATTCTTGAGTTTCACGCCAACATCTAACTTCTTGTGTTGCAGTCTAATTCCAGAAATGGTACAAACAGAATGCAATGCAACACTGATTTTTATTTTTTTTTTCTATAGCCAATTCTAGCTACTGGCTGTTTGTAAGCTGTTCTGTCTCCTTTCTCTTCCTTTCATGGCATTTTCAGTCTTCATAAATACAGGGCCACTACTATGTCTTGAGAGATGCATCAGCACATACAAGAACAATAATTGTATTTTATAGCACAAAATCCAACCATTTGATAGAACTGGCTTCTAGTTTTTTGCAACCATTTATTAAGATTCCACATCTGCCCACAGACACAATATGCTCAGAATATGCTACACTGTCACAGCAAAAGTTTATTTTGCTATGGGTTGTTTCATCTCCAACCAGTTGAAATATTGATTTCTCTCAGTGGATTAATTATCAGTGGCAGTTTCAGTCTTCCTTGCAATGGGCAGAAGGAAAAATGATGTTTTTATTTCAAGGAGGTCTATTGACAATTGTGCCTGGGCTTCCCTTGGGTCCTAAAGTCAATGAAGTTAGAAGACCCATGTCACAAAAGTACTGTGCATGAAATTATTTATTTTATCTGTCTAAGTAGTGTCATGTGCAGGCCATGATGACTGTTTAATTTGAAAAAAACCCTGGCTTCATATGGTTTTTATATTATATTGTAATTGTAAAGGCAACACTGAAATTGGACAAGTATAAAATGGTAGCATAATATACAGAAATTAGCAGGAATTGTTCATACTAGCAACAAACCTATCAAAATTTTTAGTGTGAATAAAGAGGCTGTGTTCTTCTGTAACAGAACATTTCCAGTTAGAAAGCACTGTGAAGAGTTTGAAAAGAAAATCCAAGCTTGTGTTGTTGCCAAGAAGCTTCGTGCATATGTGTGTAAAACATTAGGGATTCATAAAAACCAAAGCCTTAATGGATTAAATTTTGGATTTTATTGCTTTCTTTTCTGCTAAACCCCCCAAATATACGTATATAATACATATCAGTATACCTACCTATTGATAAAATGTCATTCTCTCTATATATATGTGTATGTATAGAATGTTCTACACATAACTGCTCTGACATTGACGGTAATCTCACAATGCACAGGTTATGTATGGGCTGAGAACTCATTATTAATTTGAAGAAAATATAAGAAAATATTATTATTATTAAATTATTTATTAAAGTGCATTTTTTCTTTAAATCAATTCAGTTACTACATAAACCAGACATGAAAAGACTGCAAAGAAAAAAATAAAGATAGTATGAATAAGAACACTGGTATTCTTTTCATTGCATTGTTTTGCCTTCAAATATGCTTTCAGCTGCTCTGCAAGTTTCCTCTGCAGCATACAAGATTGATGATGCAAATTTCCACAAAATAATGTAAGATTATATAGTTGGGATACATGATCCAAAGTGTTGCAAAGAAAATTATATAGCCTGGATTCAATATCTGATTCTTTTAGACTGGAGACCACTTATTTTACTGAGATTATGTTGTAGCTGTGTAGCCTAATTGGTTTGCATATCTGGAACATACTCCATCAGTTTTGTTACTTTCAGGACATAGGCTGATTTTGTAGGAGTGCAACTGAGGGAGATATATTTACTCACAGAAGAGCTAATTTGATAAAGAAACAAGCATGAATACAAAACTCTGTGATAACATTCACAGCTACACTGTTGAATTTACTCTGTAAATTTGAAAAGCTTGCAAAATGTTTCCCTCAGCTGTTTGGTCTCTCAGTCTTCTGCAGAGGTAAACAAAGAAGGAAAACATTATTTAAATATCTTCCTTATCTCCAGCACTTTACAAGATGATTATTTCTCTAATCACCACAGCCCAAGGCATCACAAAAGCCTAGGAAGACATCTTATAAGGCTGAAAAATAAAACTTTTAAATTGATTGGGAAATGGACTGGTGGGCAGATAGTGACAGTGACTTCTGTGGATTTTTATTAAATTGACCATATTCTTCATCCTCCTGTCCCTTTTCCAGTCAGAGACTCTGAATTCATTAACTAGAGCTTGGTTGTACCTTAGTTACAACATTGTTACATTGCCAGTCTTCTTGCTGTATAGCATGGTCACTAATTCTCAACAGCTGTGTAAGTAGTCGTATAGTTTTACTTATGTTCAACACAAACATAATGAGGTAATTTGTTAAGAACTGGAATATAGTGGAAGCTCCAAGCAGATGGGAGATTTTTTATAACTAGATGTGAAATATTCTTACACTTCAGAGGAATCCACTTTTTGTTCTCTAGCCAGATGCAGTGAATATTTTGAGACGTGGTAGAACACCAACTGAGAATGGAGCCTCACTTCTAGCAATATTTTGTGTAAGGGAGCTAATGACATTGTTTCCTAATCATCTCAATTCCACTGGAAAAAACTTGTTGAAAACTAATACAAATATAAAGTGTCTACAGGTTTTAGCCTTCCTTCTGGCACACTTGATTTTTGAAAATCTTTGAGGAATATAAGTAACATTTCAACTGACCTAAAAATTTAAAGATTTTGATAATGGAAAGTACAAGTTGATATTTTCCATATGCATATGTATTTTTACAATAAATTCAAGGACAAATACTATTAATTTAATAAACATATGTATTGCAAAAAGTATGGAAAGCCACATAAGAAAACTAACATCAGTGTGTTGTAGCAAACAAAACAAAAACCAAAGCAACCACAATAAAGTTAAAAAAATGAGTGAAGCAGATGTGCTATTTCATGCTTGACCATGTCAGGACCACAGCAATGCTGAGATTGGCTTAAACCAACACAGATTAAACACATAGGGAATTCCTCAAAAACCTATAGTGTGCATGTTCATTTAGATAGTAACATTCAGCATCCTGTTCCTTCCCTTGCAATTAAAATACCTGATTTAGAAATTAATTGCATATATTTACCACAAAAGTGGTTCAAAAAAGAGGCTTCTTTGGAGTCCTAAACACAATCCACATGGCCACATGTGCTTGCTTGCTGTGCTGGCTGGAGAACAAAAATGTAGAGTTCCGGCATCGTCACTTCTCTCTCTTAATTACGGACATATCCTTTACCCTTGAAACCCAGGATATAGATGCCTTTGGCATCTTTTATTTTGTTATTCATAAGCTTATTTTCAGATAAGACTTGATAATTATTTTCAGATAAGGTTCCTCAAAGTCATCACTCTAACTGTTCAGTCCCAAGGAAGCTATGTGGACCTGCATAATATTTAGACTTTCATGCTAGAATTACTTACTTTCATATGTAGTGGCACACACATAAGCGTGCAAAGTATAAAAACATAGGGGCCCTCTCCAAAGTATCAACCTAAAAAAGAAGAAAGAAAGCAAACTAAATTTTTTCCCACTGAAGAAACACATAGATTGACTACTATCACCATAGTTTTATATAGACTTAGAAATTTGCTTGGAAATGAGGTGTACATTGGCTACACACGGAAGCATACAAACTGCAAAACAAGGATAACTAAGTAGTGGAAGGAAACTGAGAAGTATGAATTAAAACAAACTCAGCCTGGTACCTAAGCCTCTGATCCTAGGATTTTGTGACAAATTCTTGTGTCAAAACCAATAAAACAATTACAATTGTAATGTGATTATCCAAGATTAAAGGACAGACAAAGGGAGATTTTTTTTACAGTTATATTTTTGAGTTGAAATTATATATATATCAATAACTAGTCCAGAACTTGGACTACACTGTAATTACAGTCTAATTACACTGTAGTTATGCAGCTGTATCACAAAATTCAGTATTTCAATACAAACTTCTGATATTTGAATGCCTGAGAGAGGCAGTACAAAAAATGCGAGTCCACTATTGGTTTAAAAAAAAGGTATATGCAAACAGATGTGCTTTACAAATACATAAACATATCTTTTAAAGTTGCAATGATTTAAAAGCATGGTGGAAACCCCTCCTCTTTCCCCTTCCTCTTCCCCTTCTCTCTCCCCTTCCCCTCCCCCTCCCCCTTCCTTGTCCCCTTCCCTTTCCCCTTCCCCTTTCCTTTTCCTCAGCAATAGTCACGTTTGTTGAATTTAGCCAGTGAATTGGAATTTTTGCAGTGGGCCATATGATGCATCCTGACCCCAAGTTGGCAAGATGAATTTCCTTCCCCTAAAGTTCCTGTATATAAAGACCAATTATGCAGATGAGGAGAATTTCACCCAAAATAAATTGCATGTTCCATCTGATTATGGGTAATAGATTATTCCAGACCTACACTGTCCTCAGGTGGAATTGAAGGATCCTTTAAACATCAAGGAGTATATTCATAACCATTATCCTCTTAACCCTTTGATGTGAAAAGATTGCTATAAAATTTACTAAATTCATCTAAAACGGCTTTTGAATCTCCAATCACTTTGTTCTCTGCATTAATAATACTAGGACTAATCCTGCATGACTTGTGAGATTTGAGATGAGTAGCTAATAGCTTTTGAATCAAGGGTGCCTTTCAAAGGTACCTCTAAGCAGTATCTAAAACTGTGCGTGTGCAATTTGTCTTATCCAAATTGGTGCATATTCAGAAAGCTGTGTAACCTATATACAAACTGCATTTTCATTCAAGATGTATGTAGACCGTGATCTTCCTAACTCATATATGCAAATATAGTCTGAGGATTAGCAGTGGATTTTCACACAGAGAACAGAAAAGAACTACACATGACTTCTTACAGCTACTTCTGAAAATTTGGATTGCTCTTAGTCTGATTTTGGATCCTAGGTATTTTTTGCTTTTCTCCCTGGTTTCAGGAACCTTAAGTTCCTTAAATTAAGGCTAACACATTGAGAATAGTATTTTCCCCTTGTTCTCTACCCCTTAGCATTTGGCCTTCAGGTGAAAAGCAGTCAGAAACACTAGTCAGTGGGAGCAGCTGCAGAACACAAAGCCTGAGCCTTTCTGTATTCAAACTACAATCTCACCATTTTCTTGGCTCTCTTCTTTGTCTGACATTCTTCTTCCTTCATAGTCCCTGCATCCAATGTTTATTTTTACCTGCTTCTTTAGCCTCACCCACAAATCCTACATACGAAATCTTGAAATGTTGGTGTTGTTTTTTTTTTTTCAGATTCATATAATTTGAGCATTTTCATGTTCCATTGCAAATCAGATAAAGACATTTTCATGAACAGAAACAAAACAAATTTCCAAAAAATAACATAGTTTATGTGTGGTCTTGGATAGCATTACAGGATAAGAACCCTATTTGTGAAAGTGTGATTTAGGCATTTAAATGATTCAGCCTGTTTGCAAAATGGTTACTTCAGAAGCTGCTTAGGCTATCATCACCAATGACCTTCAAGACCAAAACCCTATGTGTTGAGTTGGCCCTCTAAAAGCATGGAATCAGTAATGTCATCAGCACCAGTCTGATTCATCCTCTTTCATTTTCTCTTATAATGCAGTGATCTTCCTAGTTTTGAGCAAATTGAAATGTCCTTTTTGTCTTTATCCTCAGAGAAAGTAAGATCATTCCAGACCAAAAATTATGAAAAGCATGTATTGTTGTGGCTGTGAACAGACCTCCCTTACACCTCAGAGGATAATTTTCCCCATGATCTAAAGGTAAGAGAGACTGATGCTTGAATATCCAGAAATAGCAACAAGAGCTGTAGAACCTAATAACACAGTAATAGCTTTATGTATTTCGTTCTCCCTAGAGCTCAGTTTGAGTCATCTGCTTGTGCCTGGGAGAGGAGGTTCGACAAGAGGAGTCCAGAAGTCCTGTCCAACCTAAATTATTGAATGATTCTTTGTTCAGGATCAGGTCTTCAGAGACACTGTTACATACTGACTGTGTCTTACCTGCAAACCCCAGGTGAACGCCAAAGTTGTGTCCTATCTCCATTTTGAGATAAAACCTGGAGGCAGTCGAGCTCCCTTTCTCCCTTCCCTTTCTCTCCTCCTTCCCCCACAGCATATGGGAAGATACTTGTGTGGACAGTTGGAAAGGGTGCATGATTGATCAGGGAGACCAAGCTCTGGTCTGGATGATCAGGAGACATGGGAGACTACCTCTCCTGCAGACTTTGTTTTGGTTATTATGGCTTTTGAGTGCATGGCTAAGCTCACATCCACTGAGGGAGAGCTGAGCTCACTTAAGGCATGGAAAATCATGTAGCATCTTACAAGTGATCTTCACAGTATGATGAAGAGCAGAAAAGGCAGTGGTAGCTGTAGGCCTCAACCTCTGAAGTCTGTTAAGGAAGAAGCCATTTTTGGAACCCTCTTTTAGGCCTATTTGAGACCTAATAGCTGTGAACTGTGAATACTGCATATTTGGAACTAAAATGTGCTACAGAACAAAGCAGCAATCAACAAACTGCACCCTAAGAAAATCTTAAAGACTAGAGTATACGGGTTGTAAAAGAATAGATGATAAAACTGTTTTATTGAAAACACAGAATACATTCACAACTGGGAAATTCCAACGCTGGAAAATACATAGATACACACAATATCATATCATAGAATGCAGTGTTTTAAGATCAATAGGATAGGCAATACAGATTTTTTTTATTGAGTGACTTGAACAAAAATCCTGACATAATTAGACTGAAGGAAAGGTATATTTACATGCCATCAGTCTTCTGCAGTTGTTGCTTTCCTGAGGAGGCCACTGTAGGCTGCAACATCATCACAGCTTCATGCACTGCATCTTCTCAGGGGTAGGATTGCACACAGCTATATTCCCACTCTTCACAAACCTCTTGCCAAGAAGTAGCTTTTAGGTGTTTTTGTTTTTGTAAGGGAAACACAGGCTCACAAAACCAGTGATAACCAATAAAACTGTATTTTGTACATACCACCAATTCTAGCTGTTCAGTGAGGTACTGTCTATCAAAGTAGTAGAACAATGATTTATACCATCTAATAATGTGGCATGGGAATGGCATTTAATAGAATTTGTTGAGATCTCTGCTAGTAAAGTTGTAATACCCAAAAATAGCTTGTTAAAGCTAAGCATGAAAGTTTTCCCTATTTTCCAGCAGACAAAGGACCCTTTGTTTTGGAGAACCTTCTGATACTTTAAATAAACTTCCACAGAAAAAAATTCTTTCCAAAGTTACCCATATATATCTGTCCCACAACCTGCTTACAGTTATGCACCTCTACTAAATGTACATTTTTATGAAGCTACTATATTTTTGCTCCATAAAATAGATCTTTCATGAAAATAATTCATCTTTCTCCATAACAAAATAGAAATGAAATAATAAATAGTGCAGTTGATGATATTGCACATTTCTCATAAAAACAGTTATTAACTTTTATCCTTCTGTACCTTTTCTTTGTCTCTGATTTACACCTTCCATCATTTTATAACTGTGTCATGATCAGAGTATTTTGCACTAGAGTTTTGCAATTGCTTGCCTGTATTGGTGTTCAAATTCCCCAGGCCTACGATTTTCTAAAAGGAAATAAGTAATGATACATTTTAACTAATGTTGATTTTATAAGATTTTAACTCTGCCTGATGGATACAAGCTAAAATCAATCACTGTCTCTTAATTTTCAAATCAATCCAAGGATATATGAAATGAAACACCGCAGAAGGCCCTTACGTAGAAGATATAAATGGATGGGAAGCTGTTTGATTTATTATACAACAGATATGATCTGCATGATACAGCTTCCTGATGGTTTATGAGTCTATGAAATCTTTTTAATGAAGGTTATTCCTGAACTCATAAAATTTCATATTCCAGTCTGTACTCTATCATCAAACTCTAGTGCTAGATTTGGATTGATAAACTTAATGATAATTAAAAAAATCCTTCTGTTGATCTAATGAAGAGATGATCAGTGGATGGAAGATACAAAAATGGAACTAACTTCTGCCACAGCATATCCACAAGGGAGCAGCAAAACTGACCATTCGTTTCCTATTATCTTTCAACTTGAAACAGAGCCTTTTACATATCAATCATTATTACAGATCTTGCTTCTCAGGATACCATATTCTGTAGGAGATACACACATATTTGAATTTCTGTCTTAACTGGAAATCAGTTTAGTCTATAAACTTTTGTTGTTTTCCTAGTTAGGTTTGAATAAATGGTCACAATTCAGGATAGGAGGTAAGATTACAAAATCACACAGAATGTTAGGAGTTGGAAGGGACCTCAAAAGGTCATCTAGTCCTACTCCTCTGCTAGAACAGGACAACCTAGAGTACATCACGCAGGAACGCATCCAGTCAGGTTTTGAATGTCTCCAGAGAAGGAGACTCCACAGCCTCTCTGGGCAGCCTGTCCCAGTGCTCTGTCACTCTCACAGTGAAAAAGTTCTTCCTTATGTTCACCCGGAACCTCCTACATTCCAGCTTGCATCCGTTCCCCCCTGTCCTATCACTGGACATCACTGAGAAGAGCCTGTCTCCATCCTCCTGACACTCACCCTTTACATATTTATAAATATGGATGAGGTCACCCCTCAGTTTCCTCTTCTCCAAGCTAAAGAGACCCAGTTCCCTCAGCCTCTCCTCATAAGATGCATAGATACATCAGGCAGCACTGCATTGATAAAAATTACTCTGAAAAAGACCAGCACTGTTCATATGCTCAGTTACCTCTTTCAGCCGAGAGGTACCAACAACTTGCTGAGGGACAGGGATGCTCAAGCTACCCATCAGATGTAGCTGATATGTTCATTGACTCAGTGGAAACATCCCTTGGTAATGTCAAGGGACACTTGCCCTTTTATAACTCACCTGGCCATGATTGTTCATTATATATATTAGGTTTGGTTATAAAGATATTATCCTAATTTATAATGTTCTTCCCTTTCAAGATCAAATCAGAGTAATAGATTTAGGCTTGTATTTCCACAGTAGGTCCCATTTAAAGAAATCATTGCAGCATATGCTTAAATTCAACCCTATTGAAAACAACACATATGCATGTTTTTGACATTAATATAAAAATGTCCCAACAAGAACAATTTCCTGAGTGGGAGCTTTAATCTCTACCAAGTATTTGGTAGAACTCAAAATGGAAGGAACATGTGACACTTTTATTTTGCATCAAAATTTTGCATAATAAAAGATAAACTGACAAAAGAAGTGACTAAAAAAATTAGTAAGCCAAATAATTGAAATTTATCCTTAATGGGCAGAGGAGAGAAAGTATACATGAAAGGCCTTTTAGGATTTCTGTGAAAAAACAAGGACTACAGGAAAGGTCAGCTGATGTTTTGGTTATTTTTTACCCTGTATTTCTATGAATCCATTCACATGCATTAATAAACTTTATTTGTCTCTCTATGAAGCAATTAGAGAGCTTTCAAAGCGAAAAAGAAAGTACTTTGTCAATTAGCTATCATTTCCCATTCCCTTATTTATGATCCTGTGGCTACTAAGCATCAATAAGTTCTGCTCTGCTACAATGTCACCAGGAAGATTGATTGTGCGTGTCACCTCTATATGAGAAGATTTAAATGGAAAACATGTACTTGCAACACCACTAAATTCACTTTTGCAAAAAAGAGTACCTCAATAATATATTTTAAAAATACAAGTTTTAAGATGCATCACATCTCTGTTCAGATGAAAGCTCTGAATTTTCCTTCAACATTTTAAATGACATTGTTGTAATACTTGTAGCCATGCAAATTTCAAGCAGCATACTAGAAATATATTATTGTTGTTAAAAATCAAGCACTCAGAAAATAGAAAGTGCCAAGATCAAGGTTGCACAGGTAAATTTAAATCACCTGCCTGTGCATATAAATTATGATACAGTTAAATAGATGTTCACTGTAAGATCACATCAATACAGTAGGCCTTTGCTTCATTGAGTGGGTAAAGTAGGTGTTGGTTAGGGAACTTATCAACAATTGGTTTTCAGATTTTTTCCAAGCTCTCTTCCAAAAGAACCCACCCACATTCCAATGAGTGAGGTGCCTATGTACTTGTGTCTAACACTTTTGGCACTCAGTTTTCATATGTTTACAGAGACACTTTAGCCCTCTGCTCAGCACTGGCATTTCCACAGACTGGCATTTGCAAAACTGTTCATGCTTTGGTGTTACTGAGAGCCCCATTCAAGCCTGAAATATGATTCTTGGGTTATTTAGGGGAATGGCTCTTTGGCCAGTAGGGTGTCATCCTCCTTCAGGTGTGCCCAGGGCACATTGAAAAGAGAAGACTGACACTATTTTGAGCAGGTCGCCTGCTCCACTGACTTCGGATGTTGAGGACTAAAACTGAGTGCCTGCTTCAGGAAGGATGTGAGCCTCAGTGTCTAAGACAGTGCTCTATGGAAGCCATTTGTTCCTATTCTGGCCCAGTAAATATTTCTCTTATACAAAGATGTGCAGAAGAGACTAGGAAGCCAGGGCTGAGGGATACTCAAAGAATGTAAATTCATGTCCCTGTCCTAAACTGATAAAAGCATAGACAATTTGAAAACACAGATCCTGCATCCCAACTGAGAACCTCAATCAGGATTATTGGGTAATCTGGCTTTGTCCCATGTCACTGCAGTACAATTGTAGATGCTGAAGCAGCTGTCTGCAGTGTCTCACAACTGGCTGGCACTGATACTTCCCTAAGTAAATGCTTTCTGGAAATGTCTTTGTCAGGCTTCTCACTCACCTATCTGTGTATGGGAAGACCAGATACCAAATGCTGGACTGAGGATTCCTTTGCAGAGAGTGTGCAAAACAACCATGTCTTGCAGGATCTGATCTATTATTCTTGTCTCAGATTCCTCAGTGTATCATTATCTTCATGGGTAATCCTGCATTTTCACAACTACTATGGATGCTTCACAAAATGAGTGAATTTGTCACTATGTTTCTTGGAGAAGTTATTTCCAAATTGGGAACCATGGCACAAAGAGATGAAGGTGGCAGGTTCTCAGCAGTGTCAGGTTCCCCATCCTCTGCTTCAGAGGGTTACTCGCAGGAGGTGAGGAAGGCTGAAGAAAAATATTTAAACTCTTAGATTCCTATCTCAAAACTGGAAAGGACTTTTAGTGAATGGATGACTACATGAGGGCAAGGCAGAGAGTCTGCAGCACAGCTCTGCCAGCCTGCTCTCTGCAGTTCAGCTGCGACCCAGAACAAAAGTAATCTGTATCTCAGTCTCTTCTCATACCACATTAAGACTGGAAATAAAAAAAGAACCTAAGAACTAGCCACTGGTATTTAGGTTATCTTGGCTTGATTGACATATAACACACACCACAAGTTGTCCTAGGGACTCATGGGGATGAATGGATTTAACATTTTTGGGATAAGTTTGGAGGAAGCTACCTACATATAGGATTCTATAAATTCACAAGTGGAGATTGTGGTTAATTGTACATTGGCTGCTTTGTTTTCACACAGAATACATTTTGTGACCCTATATTGCTCAGTATGATAGTACTATATAGTACTGTTTTATAGCAGCATAATTTACATTAATCCCTTACCCTGGAGACACAATACACTCTGCCCCATTATTCATATATAGGTGTCTGTTATTGACAATTACATTCTTTACCTTCTTGGGAAACTAATCTAAACAAAAGCTTTCTACCTGCTTCAGCATCTTTTCTTCTCCTTCTCTTTTCCTTCAGCCTTTCTCCCATCTTTCTGCCCCAAATATATATAAAGGTCATATGCTTTTTTACTGCAAAATGAATGAATCTTGGTACAATGTAATTCTGAATCTAGAATCTTGACCCTGTTGTTTTATGAGATCTGAGGCCTCCTTTCAGGTCTGGTTTTCTACTGACTTCTTTGACACGCTTCACTAGACCTAATAGCTCCCTATTACCAGTTACAATTTAGCATCTGAGCCAGGAGCTGGAGGAAAAAAAGGAAAAAGGAGTGTAAATTATACGGAGTTGTGGTGAACAAAGGTTTTATTTCTCCTGAGCACAACCCTTTGATAGGAAAACGGGGGAGACAAATGTGTTGCTAATTTAATTAAGTAGTATGAGATGGCAGGGTCCACAGATGCCATTTAGGACTGGATTAATCAAGAGCAGGTGATGAAAATGAATAGTCACACATAATGTTAGCATTTTTAACAATCCGACACAGTCTAATGGAATCAAGTGCTATTTAACAACACGGCTCAGTTTTGCTGGCTAATCCAAATTTATCTACATTTTCACTCTGCACATTCATGTAGACCAAGAACTCTATTCTCTCTGATTCCCATTAATTTTCTGGGGCATTTTTAGTTATTTAACATTTTGCACAACATGTTCATGTCCCCTTTTTCTGCATATGGAAAGAAGCACACTGAGGACTGTAGAAGCATTGCATTCTAGCTGCTGAACAAAATTAACATGAAACAGGTAAACACCTTTTGACAGCTGAGAAGTCACACTTACCAGTATGAAACCTTTATTTTCCTCCATGCATTACTTTCTAAAAGTACAGAAAGGGTCCTGGTCAGTTGTTTCCTTATAGAATCAAAGCCTGGAAATACTTTTGTTCATAAATTTCATGACTGCCTGCAGCTATTTAACACTGTTTTTCCAGCGTGGCTTTATCTTTCCTGGCAATAGCTGAAGACTGGAATTTAGTAAAATCTTCAGTCTGCTCTCTGATGAAAGAGTTACTAGTTGAAGATTGAAATCTCTGTCAGACTGGAATCAAATTTAACTGCATATTGAAGCCACACTTTCCCAATAAAGGGTTTTCAGCTAGAATGAATATTGTGCCTATAATTTAACTGCTTTCAAAGAGTTAGAACGTGCTGTTGGAAATCAGAACTGTGTCCAGTTGTGGTCTTAGACCTGTAAGCAGGCTGTGGTCTCAACAAACACATTAACTTTATAGAACAATGGCCATACAGCTCGTTCCTCTACTCCTCTGACAGCCTTTGCCACAAAAGAGAGCATGTAGGAAAGCGGTATGGCATCTGTTTCTTATCCAGTTGTGCAGAGGGGGTATAAAGACTGTCACCTATGCTAGAGCACTGAAAGCTTTATAACCTATTACTTCTTTATGTGGTGCCATAAAAGCAAACCAAATCCTATCCAACACGAGACTGACAGAGCATTCTGCAGTATTCCTAGTTTTCAAAGTCTAAGCTCTTTTTACCCTTTTAATGGATGGATTTATTGCACTTTAGAGTGCAATTTCCCATTAGTTGTTATCAGGACCGAGGGGAGCTTCTTTATGTCACAGGGAAAGAGAACTACTCCATTAGGTGCTATACATTTTGTTGCATTTACAGAGCCTTGCCAAGCTTGTTTTCTAAACCTTATGAAAATCAATTACAGACAGACATGTCTCAGTTGTCATCTTTCAATGTAGCTGTTCTCCAATCCCTGAAGTCTCTTTAGAAGAGAGACTTGTGCGTGCCATAAAAATATCTGTGGTTTTAAGTACCTCTGAATATTAACAAATCCAATACAAGAAATTCAAAGATACATATGCATTTATTTCCAATGAGCATCCCCAGGATGACCTACCGTGTTCTGCATAGTGGTCTTTGGCTCTCTGGTTTTTCAGGTGAACAGCTTATTTGTCAAATTACTCCTGCCAGAGTGGAGAGAATACCAGCAGGGAGAAAAAAAAATACACAGCCTTACAGAAAGAGATCCCTGAAGTGGCAGAGTTCACCTGAAACACCCTTAAACAACAGTAGAACCCAAAGCCAATGTGTGTTTATATGAATGTGTTTTTACACCAAAAAAATTCCAGGGTCACACTAAGTTTCAGGATTTTTTACCATCTGTTTCTGAAAGTAAACTGTGAGACTTAAAACCTCAGTAAACTTGCTGTGAGGCATTTAGCAATAGCGGATCAGGGGTACCCATGCCCAGCTGTTTGTCTTTTCCTTGCATGGTGGTGAACGCATTATAGTCCTCAGCTGATTAAAACTCATCGCTTGGTATAATCTCTTAAACTATTACTGACCTCAGTGCCTGTTTATACCTTTTCACCCTGTAGTTACTCATGTGGAATCTTAAGTACGCTCTAGCCTTACTTGCCAGAACTTGTCTGCAATAGCCATGAACTTGGATGCATTTATAAAGCTGCTGCCACATTTGAAGAAGTTACCTCATCTTCCTGCTCACTATTGCCCCCAGCTGAGACAATGAGACTCATAGCAAGGACCCAGAGACTTCCATTTCAGTTTAGCATCAGGATTTTTATTTAGCTCATCTCTCTTACTTTGCACTGACCCAGACTAGAGTAACTGATGTAGAGTGGCAATGTCTTAAACTGCTGTAGCTGCTTTGCATATATGACAATGACTTGAGATTAATTGATTATCGAATCTTCTCATGAGAGCAGAAATAAAGAAGATCCAAGTAGAGAGGGTGAGATCAGCTGAAGGAAGAGTGTGCTTTGGTTCTACAAAATGTCATCTAGAGCTGGTAGTTTAATATCAAGATTTGTGAGATTTGTGAGAAGTGAGGAATTAAGGAGAAAGAATTGCTGTATGCCTGTCCTGCAGGCTCATGCTGGAGCAGAGACAGAAGCTGCTTTGAGCTGGAGGGAGGAGGGAGAAAAGGGATTACAGTATTTTGTGTCTCCTGCTCTAGTTAGGCTTTCAGAATAACAGCCATAAAACTCATCCCTTTTTTTTTTTAATGTGCTCATACTTACTCAAGTATGTTCACTTTTAGAGGTTGTAATCTTGTGCATTTCATCCCTGTTTGAAGGCAGGTTATATTCTGAAGTATGTTTGATTCTTTTAATTAAAAATTACAGGTAAAATATTTAGAATACTTCTGAATTATGGAATATTTTTGTTTTGCAAATGGAGAAGTGTAACCAATAGTGTCATTGCATTTTATATTAAAACCAGTGTTAAATTATAATAAAGGAAAAAAGTTAAAAGAATTACAGGCTGGATTTATGTATATGTGTTGAAGATTAATGCCTTTGGTTAATTTGGGTTGAAATATATATTCTAATAAGATGTTAAAATTAGTTCTGAAAGTGCTCATCTGGCAACCATGAATATGTTATAACAAAGTGTAATTAAGCCTCTCTAAAGCTTTTATCTATTTTTTTTTTTTTATGAACTTATAGGAACTTAGAGGCAAGTTCAAGGACACCTTTCTAGGGGAAATTATAGTTTCATAGAAATGCACAAGCAAATTCCTTTATGTGTGTTCTCACCCTCTGAAAAAGAAAGGTGAGAAAAACAAGGGTAAAAATCTTAGTGTTTCCACAATTTTTAGGTCTGTCTGTAGTTGTTTTACATTATGAAGATCTGCAAATTATCACCCAGACTTAACAAAATAGGTGGAAAGCTGGATGGATTAAAATAAAGTAGGACCTGAACTCTTTAACATATTTAGAAATTACTTGGAGGAGGTCATGGATGACAGTCTTACCAAGTTTGCAGGTGACACCAGACTGTGGGAACCACTCACTATATTCAAGTACAGGACTGCCATTCAGAGATACCGAGACAGGCTAGAGGAAGGGAACAGAAAGAATCTTGTCCAATGTGACAGGGACACTTATTAGGCCCTACACTGGGGAAGGAAGAGCCCCTTGCAACACTACAGTCTGGGGGGGCTGAGTGCTGGGGGAGCAGCTCTGTGGAGAAGTGTCTGGGAGTCCTGGTGAACAGCAGGCTGAACAGAAGCCAGCAGCATGCTCTGTCAGTACTGATGGCCAACAGCATTGTTGGCTATTATGAACAGACCAATAGCCAGTAGGTGGATGGAAGTGCTTATTTCTCAAAACTCAGCACTCATTAGATGATGTCTAGAATACTGTATTTCTTTTGGGGGTCCCATTGGAAAGAAAGTGTCTCTCCGCTGGAGTATTTTCAGCAGAGAAAATGCTGGATGGTCAGAGTCAAGATGGTTGGGGTCTGTGTGAGGACAGGCTGAGGGAGTGGGGCTTGTTCAGCCTGGGAAAGACATGGTTTTGGGAGATTTAACAGCAGCCTTCCATTACCCATGACAAGCTTATTGAGAAAACAAAACCTGACTCTTCTCAGTGGTGCATGGCAGGACAAAAATAGACAAACCCATAAGCTGAAACAAGAGTTTGAAACAAGAGTGTCATTAGATACAAGAAACACTTTCACTGTGAGGAAAGGCCAGTAGCAGATGAGGTCTCCCGGAGAGGCTGTGAAGTCAAGGTTTTCAAGACTGAACAAAGTCCTGAGCAACCTTCTTCTGACCTCATAGCTGACAGGTCCATCCAGCCTGACTGTGCCTGTGATTTCGTAAGAGTTACTACTCATCTAGACCTAGTATTTGTTTAAAGGTACTACACCTGGGTTAGTAGAGAGCTGGCCACAGGCAAATGTGGTAATACACGATTCTTGCTGAACTCCCATGGCTCTGTCTGCAGCACATGGTAGAGCAGCACAGGCTTAGTAGGAGGAGGAGTCTGCTGTGTCTTAACAGGGCAACAATGGGTGCAGTCACTTTGAGGAGGCTTCTGCTGCTTCTGGTCTTCCTCATGAGGAAAGGTAGCTCTTTTCCTCTCAAGGACATATACTTAAATAGTATTGTTTGACGTTTTCATCCCACATAGCAACTAGGAAACACACAATGAATGCACCTAGTGCCTAGGAATGTCAATAAATAGTGTGAATACTGTTGAAAGGGTTATTGCGACATATGTGAAAATTTGACATTCTAATTTTTTATTTTCTTGCCTTTTTAGTAAATTAGTTGAGCAGTGCTATCACTGTGACCACAATGACAAACTTATGTAGACTCAGAATCCAAAGTTCTCAAGAGGTCACCCTTGGGATGTGACTCAGATGGACTCATCACTTTTAATTCCGGGTGAAGTTTCGAATAGTCATATAGGAGTACCAAAGAGACATTAAAAGGCAATGAATGTTTATATCAATGGTCTTCTTTACCATTTTCCTCACAAATTATTACTCTAAAACAGAGCTGTTTTGCAGTTAGAGGCAGCAGGGAAAGAACAGTGGCTTGACCAAAGCTTTCCAGTCCTCTATTGTGCACAAGCCACTGATGAAAGCAATAGGAATTGAACAGAAAACTGTGGGTGAGTAAATGCTGATGCAGAGTGGGGGACAGGGGAGAAAAAAAGGAGGCTGGCAATGTAGAAAGTAGCATGACATATTCACAGTTTTATTCAGCTGAAGATATTTTCAGAAATGAGATCTATCTACTGGAATTGAGTATAAGGTAAATCATAAAAATTCCATCAATATATAATCATCCATTCTCCAGAACACCGTTACTTATCAATTTCTGGCTAGTACCTCTTTTGTACATTTAATTTCTTAGCTGTCAATTTCAGGTATTGGTACATATTAAGTACCAAAATATTCTGACAATTGTTTTTGATAACAAGTAAAGCACTCTGGAGCTGCAGCTAGGAGAGAAAAGCTACTGCAATATACTGCAACTGAAAACTTGTTTTCATCAGGTGAACTGTAGTTGCATTTCTTGAGTAGATATCTAGTACTGCACTTCAGTGACTTTTCTTTTTTTTCTCCTGTCTAATGAAAACATTCTTATGATGCAGACATTGCAGTAGAGGATCCATTAAATGGATCAGATGGACCTTGCAGATGTTACAGGATAAAACAAACAGAAAAAGAAAACAAAACCTCCCTCCCCCTAAAATGACTTTATTCTCCATTGCTAAATAAATCGGCTGATCCAGTTAGGTCTAGCATTATGCAAAAATTCTGACATTTCCTTGGGAAGGTTTTGTCAAACTGTATACTCTCTCTGTGAGCAGTGTGACCTTTGGCTTAATGGAATCATCTCTGGAAAATGTGCAGTAAAGACCTTAATTTTCTCCTGACCAGTACAAGAATGGAAAGAGATACTGAGGATTTTTTCTTGCCTTCACTTCTGTTCTCTGTTCTTTTACCACACCCTCCTCTTTTCAGAGATAGTTGTTAGCAAGTGCAGCTCCATGGTGCTGGCAGCCCAGTTCAGAGACTACTGTGGTTGCAATGGTCTCACTTGGATAGTATCAACCCTGCCCATGGATTGGGGCAATCCCAAGCACAAATATAGCCTGGGCAGAGAATGTATGGAGAACAGCCCTGAAGTGAAGGACTTGGGGATCAACATGATCCGGCAATGTATGCTTGCAACTCAGAAAGCCAATGGTATCCTGGGCTGCATCAAAAGAAGTGTGACCAGCAGGTCGAAGGAGGTGATTCTTCCCCTTTACTCCACTCTTTGTGAGACCTCAGCTGGAGTACTGTGTTATTATGGTTAGAGGGGATATGGGCAAAATTTTATGGTATTAGTACTAGGACACAGAAAGGGGGTGGAGTTTAGGACCCTGAGTGAAAGGGGGCCCAGGGTGGACAAAACAGAGGGATCCGTATTCCCTCCCACTTCCTGCCAGACTCTATAAAAGCCAGGAAAACAGGAAGTCGCTTCCTCCTTTCCTGGTCTCCCTTTCCTTGTCTCCTTGCCATGTGGAGATGTCCCAGAGAGAGAAAAAATCCTGACTTTTGTCGTCAGCTCGCCACGTGCTCTGCAAGATCTGAATCCATTGGGTGCTGGGAAGAGCTTTGGTCACTTTTCCCTGCATCGTCTTTGCTGTGAGAGACTTTCAGGAATTTATTATTGGTGATCATCGAAATCGGGTTTTGTATGTACTTGTATATTTTGTTCCTTTTCACAGAATCACAGAATGTTAAGGGTTGGAAGGGACCTTGAGAGATCATCTAGTCCAACCCCACTGCCAGAGCAGGACAACCTAGAGCAGGTCACACAGGAAGGCATCCAGTCGGGTTTTGAATGTCTCCAGAGGAGGAGACTCCACAACCTCTCTGGGCAGCCTGTCCCAGTGCTCTGTCACTCT